>QYAH01000572.1:0-20133 GCA_003988945.1 Chaetoscypha palmicola
GGCTCTCGGTATTCGGTTACGACTCGAGTAATGTTTACTATAGCTCTCGGATCTTATAAGGAGGGGTTTCAGATATCCGGGCTTCGGTTCCCCGTAATACAGAGAATATAGGGTACCGGCACTCGGTACTCGGATCCTATAAGGAGGGGTCCCGGTATTCTATTAGGAGGGGGTTTAGTATTCGGTCTTATATATAAGGTTCTTATATGTAAGGTTTAGTATGTGAGCTTCGTGATCAGGGGAGCTTGATATTATAACGAGAACGATTCTCACAAATATTAGAGGTAGAGTAGTAGTAGAAAGTAGAAATGTTTATAGATACTACTAGTATTAATAGTCTTAGAAGGATATAAGAGTATAGTAATATAATTTTAGGGCTAAGACTTAATCCTAGGAGATCTAGTATTAGATAGAGTAGGATACTATAATAGTATATAGTTATTTACTTCTTTTAGTAAAAGAGAGATAGGAAAGTAACTATACTTTTAGTCTATATAATAATTAATCTCTAAAGCTCAAGATATATAAGGATAGTACCTGAGGTATAAATTAGAATCTATTAATAAAGTATATAGTTATATAAAACTTACTTATATCTTACTTACTCTAGAACTGTTATAGTCTAGTTTAAAGAGGTATACTTATATAACCTTAATTATTACTCTTAGTATACTATAGTATATTATACTAGAGGGTAGTAAGAGACAATTATTAGTACTACTTAAGAAGTATAGAGACTAGGTTAGATATTAGAGATATAATAGTATAGATAAAAACCTAAGTAACTAAGTTCTTAAAATAGGAAAATATATAGAATTAGAGTAATTTAAGATATGTTATAATATGTTTATAGTATAATAAAATAGTAGATAGGATTTTAGAATAGGAGGGTAAAGTAGGAGGTTATATAAACTAGTAGAGATAATAGCTATTACTTTAGGAAAATTAAGGGTTATAATTCTAGAGAGTATAGGAAATAGTAAAGCTATAACTAGAATAAACACCTAAGATATAATTATACTATAAAGAAATAAAGAAATATTATAGATTACTTCTAAGATCTTTAGGTACTAGACTCTAAGCTGTAGAAAGGGGAAATAATATAAGATGTAGAATATAAGATTAAGAAGTATATATATAGATCTTTATCTATATATACTAATATAGTAAAGTTATACTATATATAGAGATTTACCCTACGACTTTATAGATACTAATAGGACAATAGTATAGTTTTATATTAGTAGTAGTAGCGGTATAAAAGATAATTATAGTAATATAAGATATTAACTATAAATAAAAAAGAAGTATTATAGTAGTTTAACTACTTATTTCTTCTCTATCCTATTTAACAGTATAGAAAAGTTCTGCTATAGAACAGAGGCTAGTTAGAACTTTAGAATTAAAACAAACGCGTAAACAGTGAACTGCGCGTAAATCGAAGAGGTGAATAACACATAGGCGCGCACCTCTCTGTCTAGAGCGTCTTACATCTGTCTACTAGATTCTGTTAATCACAATTAGGTGAATTACGAAATAACCCTCTATAATTCACCGTTCTCCTACCAGCTAAAATAAACAGGGTTTACAAGTATATAACCCCCGCTTCCGTTAAAGAGTTCAGGCTTCCTTCCTAAACATACACTATCAGATCCGAGCCTCAAAAACAAACTACCGACCGCAATCCTCAAGATCAACTATCACGTCAAAGAATGACTCGAGGAAACATGCCTCGCCAAGGAAGATCTCGCTCAAGAGACCCATCACCAAACTTGAGATCTCGCTCAGGAGGCCCATCATCAAACTTGAGATCTCGCTCAAGAGACCCATCACCAAACTTGAGATCTCGCTCAGGAGGCCCATCATCAAACTTGAGATCTCGCTCAAGAGGCCGTCGCCATGCGGAGGTTGACTTCATTGACCCACGACCAAACTTGAGATCTCGCTCAAGAGCCCCACGACCAAACTTGAGATCTCGCTCAAGAGCCCCACGACCAAACTTGAGGTCTCGCTCAAGAGGCCCACGACCAAACTTGAGATCTCGCTCAAGAGGCCGTCGCCATGCGGAGGTTGACTTCATTGACCCATCAACGATAGTAACGAACGTAAACATTCGCCAAAGTAGCCAGGTCATCCTCAACAACCAGGTGACCACCAATAACCAGGTTACCACCAACAACCAGGTTACCATCAACAACCATGTTACCGTCAATCGTTCCACGTCTATAATGACCGCGCCTACGATGGCTGCGCGAGTCAATAGGCCATATTCAACCGCCGCGACAACCGGCTCGGAAACAGAGGAGCCGATGCCGACGTGGTTTCCGTGTGTGGTCATCCTATGCTTGCTAGTAATCTGCTACCTCGTCCTTCGGGGATTATGGGTCATTTTTGATCGTATCGTATCATGGATGCTCCTCGGTTGTTAAGTGTTCGCCGAGAATCTGCTTCCAGGAGATAGATGGACGGGAGGTTTATTCGCAACTTGGAGTAAAACACATTTCAGCACATAATCCTGTACACCGACTAAGCGATAATTCACACCATATCTGAGCCTACTTGAGCGAATGCTTGTATCTGACGTGTCAAGGGATCTGGTACCGTGAGGGTTATGTATTCTAGCCTACTCATAGATAGCTCCGTCAATCGAGGGATGACCTCCGCACTCAGAAGGTCTCCCCAACAGCACCTCTTCCAAATAGATCATATATTACACCAATCACCTCTGAACGCACGTGAGCTTCGCAATACAATGTGATTTGACTCATTTATAGGTCCCAAACAATTTTCTGTCAAGTGTCTGATCGGGCCCGGAGCCTAGGTATGTAAGAAGAGCTCTGCTTTTCCTTCCTGAGCTCTGCTTTTCCTTCCTCAACCTGTATTCTTTTCAGTGCCTCCAGATCTCACTCCTTGTTTTTTCACCCACCTATCATTCCTGTGTAAGTGTACAACTATAGTCACTTGCTCTAACCTACCCCTTAGGGATAGGTTGGTTGGCACATGTACATAGCTTTCTTCTGGCGCTTAGATACATTAGTTTTCCGCCGCTATAGAATTAGAGACGACCATTTTTAATACTGAATTTCTACTCCCTGATGCTCCATTTACTCGTGCCCTGATCTTGAGGACGACACTCGTCGCTCTCTTCTATTCCCACTCTTCGCTCTCTTCTATTCTCGCTTCTCTTCCCTCGTACTCTTTGTCATCCTGTCGGCACGCGCTATTGCTCATCCCATGCCTCAAGCGTTGAGTAAGTGCTCTTTTCTAGTAAACTATTTCGTACGCTGTTATGATATAAATATGAACACTGATCCAGGTCGATTCAACCAGCGACAGTCTATATCGTCGCTGTTCTAAGACTGCGGAATCTAACACTTGGTACCTTTTCCCGCACTAAAAACTGCACGCTTTTTCACGAATGAACTCATGCTGCCTTGCCTCGCCTTGCTCTGGTATATGCATCCCGTACCTTCTAATGTCACTGATCCGAATATCCTGTCTTTATATATCTAGAGCCATTATCATCGATGTGTTCAAGTCACAGTAGACCAGTTTAACGGCGTTTAACAAGTATGATTAGTCCTCTTCGGAAGACCTCACGCTGTCTTCTTTGTTAACTTGAGCCTAACTGTTGTCCCCTTCAAATAGCACTAACCCAGTCTCTTATCATATGGGTGGTTAGCGGTCGATGCTCGCTATGTAGACTTTACACCACTATGATTTCGAATAATTAGCACATTAACGGCTACGGGATAATTATATTAAGTCCCAGTCCTTCAAATTACGTTCCCATCCTCGACCTCTTTTTCTCTAAGGACCCGTGATCTAAGTCTGTCTGCCAGAGACTTTAATGTCAATAGCTGTCTTCACGTCGCTCGCTCTGTTCTGCCACGTTCGGTTAAGTAGACAAACCCTGTATATGTGCACTCCCCATCTAGTGAATGTCATGTTCCCTACTACTTACCAAAGAATGCTAAGCTGACGCTCTGCTAGCAACCGCTCTCGTTGTCGAGAATCTGGTTTTGTAATTGTCGACCTAGTACTCTAATTCCGAATTGTAGCAATCCTAAGCTTCGAATACGATCTGTAGTCGCAATTCCAGGCAGGCAAATTGACAACATCGAGTGATCAAGTCATTCCAAATCCAAGTGATCAAGTTGACATAAGTTGCACTTTTTCCCACAATCAAATCTCCTCATCGCAACCCTAAGTAATTTGCTCCTCATTGTTTCGTGCAATTGCAAGTATTCGTGGTAGTGCCGTTCTCTTGTCATACAGAGTCCACATCATACTCTGTATTTCCGTCCTAAACTTGATTCATCCCACCCCTCCCAAGTCGCCATCAGAGTTGTCCCGTCCTTAATCGTCTAAAAACTCCTAGCCGCCAGTCTAGTATCTGAGTCTGAGAAGCCCAATTACTATGGCAGGAGTATGCAACAGAACAATTTACTTCTCCAGATAGAAAAGATCCCTCACTCGCAGATACTCTAGTCATTATCTCCCCAAGTCCTATTCTCGTAGTCGCTGCTACTCCTAAACTAGCTGCTATCGCCGTGACCGCTGTGTTTTCGCGGTTCCAGGACATCGCCATACTGCTGGGGTTCGACCATATTGAAGTGTCAATTTCGAGCACACATTAGCTTCGCAAAAGTGTCAGACTTGCCTACACGTAATGTTTACATCCGCATCGATTTCACAAAAGCGCGAGTTCCACGACAACATACTGTTGCAAAAGAATTGTCTGTACTTTGCGTCATCGTACTTTTCGCATCCACGTGGACTTTGCAAACGTAAAAACCGTCCATGGCCACCGACCCGTATCAATCTTACATCTATACATATCACTTTCACGCCCACCGAAAGTTCGCAATTTGCGTCCACTCCAGTCATTAGCACATTCGACGTCAGCCCGTCGCGGAAGCTATTGAGAATTCGCTGCCTCGCATTGTATTACACGAAACGTGACGAAGTTGGGAAGCAAGCGTTTTCAGATACACAAAAGAGCGACAAGGCTACACCTGTGCAGTTTTTTCATATCCGGACTCCTAAAATCTTGCCGAATAACCCGTGTTATTCTGTATGTAAACACTACAGATCCACGGCGCAAACATTCATTTCTAATAATCGATTTTGTCAGACTTAACCCGATATTTTCGCGATACCCCATTCCTCGTACATCTATCGGAACTAAGATATACTTGGGATTGCGAGGTTTCCTATTTATTAGAACTTCCTTCTTCCCTTCTTAGATGACATGTCTCTTCAATCTCTTCTTACTTTCGACAGTGCATCGGACAAGGTTAATAGCCTGAGGTCTGGATTTCGATCGTGCGATACTTCAATCAGTTGGATGAATACGTACATTTGTCCGCCAGTTGACTCTCACTCTCCCCCGTTCCCTAAAATCGCCACCCTGAGACTTTGAGCAAGCAAAGTAACCACGTCGTGGACGACAATCATAAAATCTGGAACCCCGTTGCCGTCTACCGAGACAATTTTAGATTCCAGAACATTACTATCGTCGGCAGCCTCGAAAGATACCTTGGATTTCTCTGCCGCAGCTTAAGCATGGTTCCTCAACGAGTAATTCGCAATAAGCCTATGCCCGTGTTATTCTCAGCTCGGGACTCAGCCGCTATACTTACAAGGAACACTCTTTCTTGCTTAGGAGACACTATGATCTGCTTCAAATCACTTAGCAGCTGTCTAGTATCGTGTTGCATACTCTCCCTGTCCTCTCCTCTGAGCCATCCTGATACACCAGTGGCTGCCCTGACATTGCGTCACTGCTAGCGTCAGTCGTCAACGGAGACAGTTTCAACTGCTGGTGCGCTCATTGTAGCAGCAGCGTTTCTAGCATCTGTTGTTACTTAAAACTGGTCGCCTCAACAAGGTAGAGGAAGGCACCTAAGTTGTCACTTGATCCATCCCAGAATTTGTATCTGGACATTGAATCGTTAGTCTGTAAGTCCGAACCGTCATACCAGTCCCAAGTGAAGACGCGAGAAATGACGGAGAAGCCTCTAGAATCGAGGTCAGGAACACCAACGACGGGCTCGATGAATACTATATTCTAAAGTGACCGGAGCTTAAATACCTTGTTTAACATCATTTCGTTCAACTACTCCTCGGAGAGTATCGCAGAAAAGTGAACTGAAAGATTATCGGCGCCTACACATCTAGAAGCAATAGTAGCAGCCAGCTGGACCTCTTCCGCGGGGAGTCAAAAGATCCGTAAAGAGAAACATCTCAACAGCCAAGCCCAGATCTAGCATAATATCATCTTGTTGAACTGCTAAAGCTTGAAATACCTTTCAGGGAAGTAGAGCTTACACAGTTCGCGGAAACCTCGCGTTCCTTTAAGATGGTACTGTAGCCGTGGAGTATACATCTACACCACAGCTCTAGAGGAACTATAGCTAAGAACTACTTCGACGCTCGTGGTTGTAGGATAATATTGTCTTCGCATGCTATTGTGTTGCCCTTCAGTCTGAAAGAAGTTGTAGAATTTGGAACGAGATATTTCGATGTCTCCTGCGATCTTGAAGCTGGAATAGCTATGAATCACACGAGACAGAAAATTTCTATGCCTTCCCACTGAAGCTCCTCGTCGCCATTGAGCCTGAATTGACTTTCCATATACTTGAAAAGCCTCCTTTTACGTTGACACCTAGCGCACTTGTCGCCCCACTACAGTGCGGGGGCGACAATAGTGCTTGTCTGTTATTCCTGGGCGGTTTAATAAGTCTCCATGTCCTGGCAATATCTTTTACTCCGTTCAGCCAATAACTACTAACTGTTGCCCTCAATTGACGAGCTTTTACATCAGTGAAAGGATGTTCAAATTTGATTCAGCACCTCTTTGTTACTTATAAGAAAGTAGAGTGTAACAAGTATTCAACTTACGAGTCTAAAAGTGTAAAGTCTCTGGAAATCTTCTACTGTTAGATGATAAGGCATGGGTGTTGTCGCGAATAACACTAGTCTTCTTAGAACTAGATCTTTTCGTGTCGAGGAGCTGTATTTAAGCCGGTGGGGGAGGGAAGAACATTGTCAAGCGGGGAGCAAGTCTAGCAATGATGTCGTCCACGGTCTCAACATCCACTACATGGCGTCCATGGTGTTTCTTTCCAGCCGGCTGTTAGCTCTGTTACTAACTTCATAATGCCATGTACTATTGTGAGGGCAAAAATGATCTATGCCCTTGTTTTATTCGTTACGGTGCATCGCGGATAATCTGGTCGTTTGTGGTAAATCCTACATTCTATGTATTATAACTCGATTTTGCGACTTTTCTCTGTTTATTAACGAAGAATGAAAGGCCTTTGATTTGGGGTCTTATCAGGCTAGACGACTCTAGGATATATAAACGACACCTTCCGACACCTTCTAGACCTAATAACTCGCATCGTAATAGCTGAGAAGTTGAAAGCCAAAACGCGACTTCAATTACCATAAAATGGCTGTACGAAAGATACAGCTCAGTCTATCTTCAGCGGAGGGGTAATAAAAGAAGCCTACCTCTCGCGGTCATACTATACCGAGTTTGTCATTAATATTCTCTTATTAGGGGTTCTCAGTTCTAGCAGTCTTCTTTCTATGAGTCTATCAACCTCTGTCTCCACACCTGACTTTCCTTGTAAAGATTAGTAATGTTCAGATGTCCAAGTAATAATGTATAGAGATGCTTAGGGACTGGTAGTCGCTCAGGCGGTTGCAGGTAACTGTGTATTTCTCCCGAGCAACCATTTTGCTTCTTCTCACTCAGCTATATTAGTAGCGAAGCTTCGAGATCTACATCCAGTCCACTCAAGTATTTGACCGCTCTTAGCATCTCATCTCTTGTATAGTGCCGACGGCTTGAAGGAATTTGTTCACGACAGCGTCGGATCTGGCTGACCTCTATGGCTATAACCGCAGGCCTCGTCATTAGAAGTACACTACGTAGTTGCTCCCCGTTGTAATCCCAGTATCCCTTTTTCTTATGCTTCTGCTATCACTAGACGAGCTTATACAATTGTGAAACCAAGTGTCTCGACTACTCGAACCTCAGAAGAGAAGAAGAAAATACATGACAGACTTTGTGAATTCTAATTCTGCCCTCTGAATTGCAGGTTGCTAGTAACGAGCAGGATAGTTGATGCGTAGCCGCGGAGCCGGTGAATTGTCCTCGAGCGTATCGTTTTGGACAGCAATGCTTGCTGCTGCGAGAATATCTTTTAGCCTATTCAGACTGCTGTCGGAGCTCGATCCTTAATTTTTGTGCCTTGTACAAGGCGAGACAAAACTTGAGGACTTCAGGGGCTGGAGGAGCTGGTTTAAAGAGCCTTCTGACTCCGAGTCCTCTGAAGGATCTTGTTACAAAGCCAAGGATTGTGATTAGAGCGCCGAAGGCCGTTTGAATGCTGTGGAAATCGACAATAGTTTCCCTATGGCTAATGACGATTAGACTTGCGAAAAGAGAAGCTACTTCTCCTCAAGTTGCCTCTGCTCGATTTAATCGGTTCTTAATATGTTATTCTTTGAAGTAGCCGTCGTATCTTAAGCAATACTGTTTATTCAACTAGCGATTTTCCCAGAATGTGGGAATGATCGGTGAACACTTCTCGACAGCGCTTATCAATTGTACGTCTCCGACTATCTGACAGACGCCAGAGCACGTCTCAATTGATGCTTTCAAGTCACCCACTGTCTGCACGGCCAGAGATAGGACAATCTGTACAAGGACAGTGAATTGGAAAGCGCAACGAGGCACATGACCGGCGCGTTGTCGCGTTCCCTATCGATAATCGAGAAGTTTTGAAGATGGAACATGCTTCGCGCGAGAGGCGTGGTGTGCTCTTCGAAGATACGATTTTCACCTGATATATTCGTACTATTACTGCTAGTGTCACACAGCACCCTATTGTTTCTATCAAAGTTTGCGGAGACTTTTTACACGCGACTAGCCGTTGTTTGCCTGGGAAGAGTTCAAGTGAGAGTTGTCGATCCAGAACGAAGAACAAACCATCACAGCCAGACCTCTAACAGATGTCTTGGGTGCCATTCATTAACCCAGGAAAACGTTCATTGAAGTATAACACAATCTGTCAGTCCTGCTCTCTCAAGGAACAGTGAAACTGCTAATACTTTCGACACTATTAGATTCTATAAATACTCTTCTGCGATCCCGAAAAAATTCGAACTATCTTCCACAATTCCTCTATAGTAATGAAAATGAAATTCGACAATTGATATATTAGTACTCTCTAAATAATATCAAGTCTAAGGTTTCCGGAGTCTCGTCGATATTTGACAGTGCTTCGTCATCGTCGGGCATTTCATGGGTTGTGTTTATGCCCTGAAGGAAAATTCCGGGTAGACAGCGACATGATAGACACTTAGAGGGACAGTGGCGGCATAAACGGCATGGCTATCGATTGAAGCCGTTGATGTGGAGCATTACTTACAGAAGTATCTCCACCTACGACATTTCCCCGATCACGTATATGAAAGTAATCCTCACAATATAAGCATTTACACTAATCGTCCAAAGTCGGTGATTGGAGTCTAATCTATTACATAGATTATGAGCGGAAGATGGCTAGCTGTCTTCGAGTCGGCATCGCAAATTGGGTGACAGAGAATTTACGCTAATCAAATCAGGTTAAATGCGTTGCGATACTTGTAGACATCCGTAATGTTTATCTATTCGTCCTTAACAATGTGTTGCTTGCTTAAGTCATACGTTCTCATAATAAGTAACTTCGAATCCATCTGACCGCGCATGAAGATGTAGTATATCTCATGATCTGTTATAAAAGTTTAAGCTGTCGTAATTAGATTCGCTTCGTGGAACACATTATGCTTTTACGCGCAAGCAGTTGTTGTGGGCGCGTGGTAAATGAGTTATTAAAAAGAATGTTGTAAAGTAGTTTGTAACGCGAGATGTGTAAGGGGTTTTACTAAATTGGTACCTTCGAGCTCCTCATTCTAACCTAGCGACAGGGGATCCGTACGTGACCGTAAAGACCTCCTATAGCTGACTAATTCTATTCCACGTTCAGCTATCCGAGAACCACTTAAAATCTAGTATCACGGCATCAAATCATTCGTGACATCTAACTTCATCGCTAACCTCGCCCACTCACCTAAACCCCAGCCAATCAATCCAGAACACTAATCATTCGAGTGCCTTTCTCGTGATCTGAACCTAGTAAGCATACATCTCTACTGCCGTCGACAAGATTTAGCCTCGCTTTCGCTTCTATGCTAGCGATGTCATGCCACAGATGTGACAGTTACTATACGATCTTTAGAACCAAGTTTCTCCCCTTATCTAACTCTGATGCGGCGAGGTTGGCATTCTTCGGACGCGTTCTACGATGTAACGTACAGCATGCGCCTGAATCATCTACAACACCAACAGTCTCAGAAACGCAAGAAGGTCTCACCGAGCAACGACCACAGAACCTCCGGGCATTTCCTAGAAAGAATTTCGACGATTGATCGACTTTGCAGCGACCGGCGATATGAAATCTGGATCTCACACTAGCGAAGTGTAATATAGAGCATCTAGACTTTATATCGCTGATTAACAGGGTGCCCACAATCAAGTTCTTTAGGGTCTTCCACGTCAGATACATCACTCTTCGTTCCTATACGTCGGGGATGACTCTCTATTGCATTGGGTTTGTTGTGAACGTAAGCGAATCTGGTACTGTTTTGCCAGATCTAATACTACTTGATATTCTTATATCTGAAGCGTGGTTTATTGTCGTCTGTGGCTCTAAGACCGCATCTATCTATCACCCGGGCTATAGGGCTTTGTATGCTTGGTTGATAGATGGATTTCTATGTAAGACTAGCCTTTCGAAATAAAACCACGATGGAGGACAGGAAGCAGGAAAGCAATCATGAGATTCACTAAGACATGTCCGAGAAGCAATTGTGATTATATTGGGAAAACATACATACCCCGCACCGTAGAACATTACTTGCCTTATGAAAAATGTCTGATACTTATAAGTTAAGAAGTTTAATACCTTCAAATTCAATAGTAGTATACTCATAAAGCACTAAACTGTGCGATCGAGCAGTCGGTAGGCTACTACGCTCTCGTGGCTCACAGAAACACACCCGATGCTATCTAAAACTTCGCCCAAATTCAAGGGGCCTCCTGCGGAACACACTCGCTAAAGCGCGAGACAAGATGTATTTAACGGCGAGCGACGCGAGCGGCACCATTTTACCAGTCCACAAAGCGGGATGCAACATGTGGAGGAGGTTCGTGTAGGCGTACGACTCCTGTAATAGGACTGAAAGGGACGAGTATTGCAATTTAAGTTGTTAATAGGACAACCAAGAATAACAAAGAGGATTACGACCTCTCGGTCATAGGTTATTGTAGTCAGCGGGGACCTCACCGTGCTACTATTGTCACATCGTCAATTTATCCACCTCTTTTGAGCCTGATGCACGTAAAGAAGCCACATGCGTGTTACGAGATGTGGTGAATAGATACTCTACGGGTCTACGCAATAAGAAGCAAGTAAAATACTCTCTCTTTTATCAAATCTCACAATCACAGGAAGCTCTCTTACTTAAAGTCTACAACGCCAACTTGACCCGATCATCTCTCTAGCGGGCGCAACGTCATTCCGTAGATTGCCTCGCTCCTCAAGAAAAATTAAGTATTCACCACAGACTTTGGGATGAAATTCCCGGAAACCCCTACCGCCCGAAGCATTCCGATCGATGTAGCTATCGTCCCCAGCTATAGAGAACCCGGCGTTGTGTCTGCTTATACGACTTAGACTCAACTCATACAGACGAATCTCAATCTCCTACTTTGTGTTCTTATTTAGTGAAGCTGCCTCTCGGGAAATCTGGGCCTGATCGTCTTGCTGCCAATATGAAGTTAATACTCTCGATGGTCCCCCTATCTGTAAGCGAGAAAGTGGGATTATAGTTGCTGATCGCTGCGATGTTTATTGTAGATTTTGCAATATGCGTAGAAATGACCGGAATACCGAGTCCAGCTTACCGCTAGTTCTACTGCTATGAAGGTTAGGGGATTTCATACTGGCTACCCTTGTGATATCTAGACGCGAAAACCCACCGAGGTCGTCGAGGACCGACGTGGGTCATTTCTATACAATTAACCTTTTGCAAATCGGAGTATTGTGAGATGTTGTAGCGGCATCCCATCAGTTCATCACGAAAATCCATGGCGTCGAGATGACCTCGAGCCTGAATCCTATTACTCTCTTCGAACGAGATAAACGGCACGTAGCTAACTCTACTGTTGATGCCGTGCATCAAAACAATTTCTTTCTAGACTCGTCGGGCGCTAGGTTAACAAATCTCGTGCCCCGAAAACTAAATTCAATCACAGAATGTGGGCGAGATGACTTGGTCGGACACTCCTCCTGCTGGAAAATCTGGTGGTGAATCGATCAGTCATTTCGCTTAATCTGGTGATCGAGTCTCCTGGGTATTTCTAGTGCTATACACACATCTCTACGGGACCTAAAGAAGACATCCTTGCTTCCGTGTTTAGAGTAAATTAGAAAAAAGGGCACCGCGAGCGAGACGAAAGTAAAGTTTATTAGGACCCGACACCCTCGATGCTTTGCAGTACATAATCACCAGCTTCCTTTCCTGCACCTATGAGATATGCTGCCCATCAGACATCGCCATCATTCCTCGCCATCTGGTATATTAAGACTCCGAGGCTGCATTCTCCATATGCTTGACGAGCGCAATGCAAATACGACACATCATGCCAAAATCCTCAGAATCACACATGTTAAAAGGGCCGTACTCGTCTACCTGACCGAACGCATCGGGGTCGTCATTTCCCGTCTGCAAGTACTCGCAGTAGGCTTCAGAAAACGTCCCGATGACGATATAGAACATGTTCTGGCGAGCGGAGATGAGTGGGATTCTATCTAGTTAGCCGAGCAAAGACAATGATAAAGGATACATTACTCACATCTCGGTTGGCTTTACGCTTCCCCGGCGTTTCGGATATGACAGCCGTTGAGATAGAGTGGCAACCATGTGCGCCGCTTCTTGTGCTTCTGTAACGGTGGTATTCGAAACTGAGGTGTAGTGCGACTTTGCCTGTATACTTTTAGCTCTGCTTTGACTTAGTAACGGGATGTAGTACTTCAATGGAGCAGTAGCTCAACGGTGTTCCTCTCGCCCAGGCTGAAGGGGTACGAGCTCGGTATACTAGACCACCGTCGTTCGTAGAAGAAAATGAACCGCCTGCAGTGTTCGCCCCGAGAGTGTCTTGGGTCAAGGTCCACTCTAGACGAAACGGCTGATTCTCGATCCCCTCGCGTGCGCTCTCTGTCACGCTCTGTAGAAAATGGAAGACGCAAGCGTTAGTTGTCGGTTCGGATTTGACTTGTCGTTGATGTGTCGAGTCGTCGGATTGTTGCGAAGCATGATAACTGTCGCTGCTGCCGCCGCTGCCGCCGCTGTCGCCGGAATTGGTCGCTCGATGCTTTTTCAGTGGAGGCTGGCTCGGCGACGACGACGCCGATTTTGATTCCTCGGATGAGCTTTCTGACTGTGGCGGCGCATTTGTACGACTTCGTAGGACGCGATCAGGAGTAGGAGGCTCTGGTTGTTCTAACACTTCGGCTAAATGACCGAAGAAGGGAGCAAACTTATCGGCTTCATGGAGCAACTGTGAACGACTGTAACCTTGCCATGGTGAGTTTAGAAGCTTTACGGCTTTTTCGAAAGGTGAGTTTTTAGCTTCAGTAGGGACTGCAGCTTGCCCAGCAGAGACAATGAGAAGCGCAGGAACTTGCTTGCTGTGCTTCTCGCGGAGAATTTTGAATGTGCCGATCTCTCGCAGGGTCCAGGAACTGCCTGCTTTAATAGCGTCTGTTCGAACCGTAAGTGCATCTGTGGGCCATTCGGGGAAACAGGCGTGGAAGTCGCGGATATTTCTGGGAGAGGTGGACGTTGACCCTGGAGAAGCCATTTGACGATACTTAAGTATGTAAGATCTAGATAGCCGGCCGTCTCAGGAGTGTCGGTGCAATGAAATGATGTCAGGTAATACTTTGGGCCAAGGGGGACGGTGTCTGGACCAGGGGAAGCAGATGTCATTAAGTATTGTCCAACTGAGTGAACCCAACATGGCGTCTCTGTCCTGGTGAATACAATTCACCAATAGCCAGCGGGCCCCCGGGGCCAGCGGGGTGGAGTCATAGATGCCTCCCGCTAACTCTACGGAGTAGGCTTGCACGGGCGGATCCTTGTGGTTACCTGCAGTCTGCAGGTAGAGGAGTTGAAGCAGGGACTGATTTTTCTTACAACTATACAATCATTTACAGTCATTACTATTGTCTACAACAAGTGCAAGTTTATTGTTTTTGCTATGTCTAAAGTTGGTCATGTGGAGTAGTTGCCTGGTGGCCCGGGGAATTTCCCCACCCGCTGCAGCCTGCGACAGCGCATGTGCAGCCGGAAACGGGCCAAGTATTTTCCGAGTGGCTTCGACTTCGCGTTCCCCATCCCAAGCAAACAAAACAATCTTGGAACATCACCACCCTCCCTCTCGACCAACCTCCACACCAACGTCAAGACTCTCACCTACATCTACGATGACCGCACCTCCAGTACAAGCAGTCCGGAAGCTGCTTCGCAGCCTCTCCAAAGGTCTCGCCCGCGAAGAAGATCTCCGAGCTCTCAATATCTCGGTCTCGCGGCTTCACGAACCGCCGCCCAAGAGCCTATCTCCAGCAAATCAAGAGGCAATTACTGACTTCTTTCAAACCGAGCGATACAAAGCAGAAATGCACTGCCTCACTGTTGCCGGCGCCTTTCACGAACATCCTGAACGGGTCAGAAGTTGTGGTAGCTGGATATCGGGCTTGCTAAGTTGCTGGACGGATATTATCACAGATACTACCGGGTACCAGGCTCGCGCTTTGAGGTCTGCTTTAACATGTTCATGGCGGGGACGATGAGGATGCTAATCTTCAATAGGGACTGTCGCTTGCACATCAATACGGACTCCTACACAAGGGGTATTCTCTCTACTCTCGTGATCGTCTCCAATGCCGATAAGCTACAACGGTCGCGACTCTTGGTTGTTCGGAGGCAGCATGCTATTGAGAAGGGCCTCACAAATGTCGAGCTGTACGCTCTACTAGCGGTAGCCCTGAGAGAAGGTCTTCCACCCGAAACAACGAAAGACGTTTGTCAAATCCTACTGTGTTCCTACAAGTCCGAGAAGTTGACATCTGTATTAGTTTACTATCATTTCCTTCTACTCCCACTGGATGCAAGTGACTACCGCGACTATCCCTTCGTCAATGTGGAAATCCGGCATGAACCAGTTGTTAGTTTTCTGGACGAAGAGGGACAGCGCCCAATACTCGAAAAGGTCTTTGAGTGTTGCGAAATCGATGATGCGCCTGCCACTTTCGAGGCAATATCACAACCTACAACATCTGCCGCGACATCACAGCCTACACCACCTGCCACCCCCGATACGACATCACAATCCACATCACCTACCACTCCCCAGACGACATCACGATCTACACCACCTGCCATCCACGTTTTCAGGAAGCGGAAGAGTGCGACCGAGGGAATCATCGTCGCGGAAAAGCGCCACAAACCCTACAAGGACGAATCTGCGAGCTATCACTCGGCCGAGCATATTTGAGTGTTGTAACGCAGATGATGCAATTCCCGAGGCGACATCACAATCTATGCTATCTGCCATCCACGTTTTCAGGAATCGGACGGGTGCGACCGAGAGAGTTAGTGTCGCGGAAAAGCGCGAGAAAAAATCACGACAAACCCACAAGCCATCGTTCGCCCAAGTATATCCGAACTCATTCTTGGTCGCGTTGCCAAATCGAGGACAACCGCCTAGAATCGAACACCACGTCCACCCCATCACAGCCATGCGCTTATACAAGTAAGGTCTTGCCACAACTACTTGATATCACTCCATACTAACTCCCATCGCAGTAGTCAACCACGCCAGCCATCCATTCCCGACATCTCAAAATTTACCAGGCTGAAGACAATCAAAGAACACTGATTCTCATCAAAGATTCTGCGAAATCCCCATTTGTCTACTCTAATTTACGACCGCGCTCCTGCCCGCGACCTTCCCTTCATCAGTCGCGCGAATATTCATCCGAAGACGCCAGCATCGGAATATACTCGGTGGCAGACATAATAGTAGATGTAGTAGAACAAATACCTTCGATACGAGCGTGGGACGGAACAGAATAGAACGGAATAGAATGAGTATATAGGGCGCTACAGAATAAAGACACATTGACCTATACCGTGCTTTTCCCTTGAATCGTCATCTCAAGGGCGCACCCTTCATCTGTGGCATTTAATTCAGATAACCCAAGCGTATCCGCGCGTAGACTAGCCCGGTTGTTGCTATACATCGTTACCGCCACATCCGTGGATTCTCGTATCGATGAATATTTCGCTCACGATCGCAGCCGCTATCTCTAATTCGACCACCGCCAAAGCGATTGTTGCCACTATTCCCATCGACGAGGCTATTCAGCCATCCATCACCGTATCCATGTCCGCCTTTTAACGCTCTAGTTGGCGTTGTCTGTCTGTCGATAGTCGCTGCTGTGATTCTAGTCGCCGTCGTGATTTGGCAGCGGTCACATTGTCTTGCCACTCTCCTCACGCAACTCTACACTTACCGTAGCTATTGTTTTGGCAGCTTGTTCAGGTTGCAGCTGATAATAGATGACGCTATACGATGAATGTAGGAATAGCGTAGTGTCTTTGTTTGTTTGGTTCGATCTCCGTGCTTATTATGGTTGTAATTATACTACTCGTTTCGTTGCGATTAAGTGAGTAATGTTAATACGAAACTACGTGTATGCATGTATAGTATAGAATAGCGATCTTCTTTAAGCTGTGCTGGGGGATAGTAGAAGGAGAGGAAAATAGAGGATATTTAGTCGTAGATACATCGTACGATGGGTATCTTTGTCGCGTCAGGGGATAAGGAATACCTCCTCGAAAGGCTAGGACAGAAAACGAAGATTTCGGAGATTAAATATCTACGTTAAAAAGAACCTAGGCCTAGATATAGAGATTAACTAAATCGGGTATATTTTATTAAGTTCTCACGCGCGGGCTAAATCTATTACAGATGTTAAAGGATGATATTTCTTAATTGGGCATATGCATGCTTGTTTGTTGCACGTCGTGCCATGCAGTAGAGGACCGGCACGACCCGGTGGAGATGGCGCATGGCTTGGGACGGGTCTTCCGATAATTGCTGCATGATTGTGTGGCTGGTACACGTACAGGATGAGTTGTCATATTCGTCTTGGTGCTTGCGTGTTACTAAGCAGGTACGCAGGGGCTGGTCGCTGTAAAGCGGCTTCGAGGCGGCGCTAAGACTTGCCTTGGCTATGTTGCTCTGCCTGTCCGATTCACTAGACTCGCGCCTACACCGCTTACGTAGCGGATGCGATCACTGGCATGTTGTCGGTTTAACTTTACTTCGGCAACGCGAAAGCAATATTTTGCGAATAGCAATAATCGGTGGGAAGCGCGCTCGGTCACCGACCCATCTAACGATCTGCGGATCGATCTGCTACGGAGGACATCAGGCTCTGCGAATCTGCGATATGTGAACCTGCGAAATGGTCTGCCACGGACATCAGGTTTCAACAATTTGCGAATCGTAAGCTACTGCAGGGGTTCGAATTATCGGTCAGCATGCTATAAATCGCACTCTGGCAGACACGTCTAAATAGTGTCCGACAACCTGTGTGTGCAACTGCTGCGTCGCACCCTCTCGCTACGATCTTCCTACAAAAGTTGTGGCACTGACTCACGATGATATGTCAGAGGGGTCAAGCTGGAGGCGGGATTGATATGTCGGAGTGTCACAGGATAGAGGCAAGATTGCTATGTGAGAGTGCTAACGGATGTAGGCATGACTGATTTTGTCAGCGTTGAAGCTGGACAGTACTTTCTCGATCTCCCGGATCGTAGTCACGGAGCGGACGATGTATTGGACATTGTGAGCATCGTTTGTTCGTCGTGGGTAGGAACCGCCCGACTCGCCCCCCGGAGAAGCAAGCGCCAACGTGGACATGATTATTCCATCCACATCTTTCACCGCGCCCGCGCAACGCCCGAGCAGCATCCTAATACAAGCTTAATAAACTTTGAACATCTGGAATCGATAAATAGCTTCGTGAAATGGGCGCAGGAGGAGAGCTGGAGCTTAACTAGGGAGAGCTGCGGTGCATACCACAACGATCATAGGAACTCGCGTTATGTCAACTATAGCCGATACCCGTCCCGTTACTATCCTTCTTCACGTCCACACAAGGACGTTTCCGCGCGTCGAGACGTTTTCTAAGCAAGTAATATTTGCACATCAAGCGACTAAGCGCGCTATTCTCTTCCCACGACCGTGCTAATACGATCGCGATATACTCTAGTACGATTAAATACAACTACAATACTAAAAGTTACTACTAAGAATAGTTTAAAGACCGCCTGAGCAACGACGTAATCTATTACCGACCCCTTTACATTTTAAAAAGCAAGTCCCCACGCATCTATATTTCTATATTAAGTAGTTCTACGCTATCCTCTTATCGCTATACTAATACGACCGCAGTATACTACTACCACGATGATAAATCAGAAGGTAAGAGGTAAAGCACGCGAAGCGAGATCTTATCCTAGCCTAATTATATCTCTACTCAGATTAGAAGTAGACATTTAGGCGCTGCGAAGTCCGAGTCGTATCAGCTTTCGCTATTACTAACAAAAACGAGCACTCCGGCAACGAGTCGAGCAGTCTTATCAGTCACATGTAATAAAAGGAGGAAAAGGCAGTAACGAGCTAGGGAGAATTAGTCGGCACCTATGACGATGATATAAAGACGATAAAGCGAGGATAATAATAATAATAATAATAGTAGTAGTAATAGTGTTGACATTATTTAACACCGTGGTAAATACTTAGAAAGCGTACACAAGCAGTCTAACACATGCGCATTCCTACTCCCAGGTAATCACAAGATCGCGATTACTATTCCCTCTACGTTCTTTTCACTTTAGTAATCGAGCGAGCGTAGTATACCAGAGACTAAATAACGAGATGACAGACTCGTTCTATCGTAGCCCTAGTATATATTTAATAGACGGACATTAAGGGTAGAGTATTTAAACATATAGATCTCTATTTATATCTCAGGTATTCATATCTAGCTCTTTAAATCTTCGCGTTCGTGTTTAACTATTCTTTCCTTAGTACTATATATCGTGTTCCCGGATAATCGACTATATAAACGATACGCTTAATGATCTAGAAATGGAAAGAGTTAGGATGTCGTAAAATAGCAACTCACGCTACTACGCTTCCCCTTTAATGTCCTTAAGCTAGTGTGTAGTTTTATCGCCAGGTCGAGGTTATAAAACTCCCCGGGTTGTTACGGGATACAGGTAATCTGTATAACAGGCGATAATATTGAATTTTAGATACTAGATTATAATACTACCCTGCCCGGTTTCGTTCCGCTTTTGTATCTTTGTATGAATTACTACGACTTAGCGCCTATTATCACATGCGCTGTCACCTTACTTTATATGCCTTGGGATACTAATCGATATAGCAGACCATCTGTACTCTTCTTAGATACGCGAATTCCTAGCTAGAAAATCACGTTTTAGAAATCTGCCTGTTAAGAAACGAGGATGTCTAGCACTTACTCTCTCCTAATCGCCTACGGACTATAACAAAGCTAGTGTAACAGTATACTTAGGTAGTATATAATCCCACCTTATAGCAACGTCGCGTTTTTGAATTTTAGCAACTAGCCGCTAGTTAAACTTTCTAGACAATTCGCGTGTCGGGTTCTCTCTTACCCTGTTTATTACGATCACGAGTAATTAGTAGGAAAATCACGTGTAGCACTAAGGAGACCTTAGACTATAATAGTAAGTAGGATCGCTAGTATTTAGTAAAGCGATCTATAGATTTCCTTATACTAAATAGTTACGTAGTATAGTAGCTAATAACTAGTTACTAGTAGTGCTAGTAACTAGAGATAACTAGTTACTAGTAGCGCTAGTAACTAGTTACTAGTAGTACTAGTA
>QYAH01000573.1:0-16072 GCA_003988945.1 Chaetoscypha palmicola
CCTTATAAAGTAAGATTATCGTGTCTGTAAACAGCTGCTAAGAAGGGCCTTTTGCAACTTTTTTTACAGGATAAATAAAACCTTGAGGCTCTACCTCTTTAATCGTCGTGATCTACTCTTAAAGCCTTAGGAGTATAGCGATTATCAGGCTCATATACCTAATATATAGAGATTAACTGGGTCCCCAGGGTGCTTAGCGTAAAGTAAAGAATTCTCAAATCGTTACTTAACGCTAAGGACCCTAGGAGGTAATTGTCGGAGGTAAAGTCTCTATTTAGATAGATTTTCGTAAATCAGCCCACAAAAACGTTACTTTCAGGGGGTGCTAAACGCCTCTTATGTTAGTGCCGCCTCGATTTCATGTCCGCGCACGAGGCACGCAAATACCAGTAGCTGTGATGGGGCGCAAATCATGGACAGTACAGTCCAGTCCATGATGCACTCAGTCTGACGGGGAAGCAAAGTTGGAGCGGCAGCGGTGCGCCTGCAAGATGAGGGTTGCTCCCTCCATGGATTCCTCGCCTCGAATAATGAACTTTCAACCAATCCAACCTCCGAAGCCGCCGACCTAAATGGGCATCACGAAAATCTGTCACAGACAGAGCAGGTCTTTGGGGTTGCAGAGCAATAATAGTTCAGGTGGGCCACCACCGGACTGAAACAGAACAAGATGGCAAAAGCTATCGAAGTACGGAGACTACTTGCCAACGGCGGTGGACCGCCTACCCTCGTAACATCGTACTCGCCCCATCCTTTGCAATGTGGAGTTCCCAAGTGCTGGGGCGCATACAGTACAACTTCACCGGTCACGAAAAGAGGACAGAGTCTGCGCCGTTTGACATTCTATTATTCCCTTTCCCTACTTTTTTTGAGGAACTACTTGGCGTCCTTCGAATCGTCCACCCCCAAGCCCTAGGGATTAGTTCCTGCGTAGCTCTTCTCCAGCTCCACCATTCTAACCGTCAAGAAATGAAACATCGTGCTATTCATCCATCCGGTCAAGGAATCAAAACTCAAAATACCCGTCCCCGCCGATGATGGTTGATTGTGCCGGCTTATTGCATTATCCAAGCAGGTACCTTCTTCTTACCACGCGCAATCTAGTGAAATACGATCCAGCTTCCTGAAAGAGACTTTTCATCGGTTCAGCGATGTTTCCCAAGATCCTGAGATCAGCCAGATCAGGGGTCAAGAAGGTAGGAAATCCTAGTAGCGGAGGCTATCAAAATGTCCATAATCGAAGGGCAGATTGGATGATCTTCAAGCGGTCTCTGTTCAAGGTGCCCCCGCACCTGACAGTGATTATTGATGCAGGTAGGAGGCCATTCCTAAATCTACTAAGCTGTAGGAATGCACATATCCATCCACCAAGAGAGGGTCGTCAGCAAAGTTTGCAACGTCGTTTCCCAAATGTCCAAGCTCTATCCTGGAACTCTTTGGAGAGGTCGATCGCAGACCGCGGCTCGCAATGTTATTGCATCCGATGCTTGAAATTGATGCCAGGAGATGGAACACGACCAACGAGTGGAAATCTGGGCCTCTATCATTATTATGCAAGACGGTCTGTACTTGTACTCTCGAATGGGCTTGTATTCGACGTTACTTCGAAGTACTTCGCGAAGCACTTCGTACAAAGTCAGGCTCAATGATAATATTATTGTACCGGTGACTTGTCAAGTCCTAGATTCGGTCTGGCTGTAACCGCTTGCACGGGGTGCTACTTCGAAGTATTCACAGCTTCGTGGGCAGGGTGGATAAGGGAAGTGGAGTTACATAGATTTGGTTGGGCCATGCCGAGGGTTTCCACTCTTCGCCTCCCGATAATTTGCAAGGGACTGTTCCGAATCAAATGATAGGGTCCAGATCGAATTCTCAAGTGCGCCATGAACGCCAGCTCCAGCTCGTTAGCATATCTTCCAAGGTTGAAGTACTTCTAAGAACAGCTGACGGCCACGAAGGAAGGCTTGGGTCAATGTCAGCCCCAGCACCATTTGGCGATTGCTCAAAGGTTTCGCAAGCGCTACGGAGTACATGCTCGCTTTACACGGCCTTGCTCGTTGTGAGCATCCACCGAGCAACTTCAGCCTAGCATAAGATCAGTCAAGTTGGTGTGAAGTCAAGGGTCTTGCACTCTACTTCGTAAGAGCCTTGTGATTATTGATACAGAACTGTACAGTAGATATCCCATGTCGCAGGAGTGCCCGGAATAGGATGCTACAAGCACCCAGATTCTGCAACGGTGTTTGATGGCCGGCTGCGAAGAGGAGCGAGGATAAGGATAAGGATAAGGATGCCAATGCCATATCAAAAGGTTTCAAAGATTTGCACCCGCTCGTCACGCCGCGGGACAATATACTTCGTACTTCGTACGAAGTACGCCACACCATGCTGTGTACTCCGTGCAGTACGTACATACATAGAAGTACGAAGTACTTCGTAGTATACTCCGTAGCGCTCGAGGGCTTTGGTAGCCGTACCGGATTTCGACTGGTTCACGACGATAAGGGGCCCCTGCGCGGTAGCCAATTGTGATGCACATCATTTCGCATTGTCCAATCAGCATAAAGGACACTTCATCTACGCACACGATGTAGCCGGATTCATCTATTTCCTGTACGAAGGAGGGAGTAGTTGTTGCGAGGGCGTCCTGTGACTCCTGTCCTGCAACCGCTCGACAACTTAGTTATCGAAACATATATCCGAGGCTAAGGATCCTCGCACAACCTACGATGAGCGGTCAGATTATCAGACCTAAGAATGATCGCGGCAAGGTCGAAGCCAAAGAAGAATTGCACGAGTGCAGGAGCAACGAATAGCAGAAGCACCAGCTCGATAAGGTGCGGTTAAAGACCTTGCCCAGTTGGGTAGCATTCTTCCGAGCTAAATACGAAGTACAGTATCGGTCGAGGTGTTTCCAGTGTCTCCTCAAGGCTCAAATCATTTCCGTCTATGCTTCCATCTCCGAGAGAAAATCAGCTTCCAAAAATCGATCGCGAATGGCCGGTAGCGTGGGGTGGAGCCAGTCTTGTTTTCAGCAAAGGAAGTTCTGTAACCTCTCTTCGTGGCTATGGAACGCTGGCGGTCTTGTCCACGTTGGGTAGTACAGTCAGTAGCTTACCAGCGCGGGGCAGGAGAAGGACGCGAGTCTTGTCAGCTTCCACCCCCGAAAGGGGATCTCCCAGGACTCAGGAGTGACACCTTGGACCACGAGTCTAACGATCAGACGTTCGGTGTTCTTGCTCCAATAATCCTTGCACCGCCTTGTGGGTTTGTGGGTGGTTTGTGAGACCCAGCTCTCGGATATTATGCAAATCGAGCTTGTTCCTATTGGTTGAGAGACTCTATTGCCAGTGCTGCAGACCTGGAGCGGACCAAAGGCAGGGATATCAGAATACACGCCGTCATTACGCAACTCTGCTGGAAATGGGTGCATATCGATCCCTGAGGCTTGAGAAGACGAGATCGACGTGCGACGACAACCGAAGGACCGACAAGGGAAACACAAACGCTCGGCACGAAACTCTACGGTCAGGGCCGGAGGTTGTCATTTACCTTTGGCGTTCACTTCTCCTTACCTTCTCCTTAAAAACTTAATTTATCAAGCCGCATATGCTCATCAGAAGCCAACGAAAGTTGCCCGTCGCCATGTCGTGGCTTCAAACCCATCTACTATGCTATCATAGCTATGCCTAACTATGGGGCAGAGTTGCTTTACCTATCGTGTGCTTGGCATCGCATAGCAGATGTCAGCTAAGTCCTCCTCCGTACTCCGTACTTCGAAGTATTATCAAAATCGCCCCTTTGTCTCAGGCGAGGCCAATGCCCATGATCCAAGGGAGCGGAGAGGTTAGGCGGCGATGTGGGGTGAAGCCGTCTGCCGCCAAAGATTGGTCAAGCGGTGGCTATTCCTGACAATTATCGACTTCAGTAGCCTGTCAACATGGGTGTTCACAACTTTAGTAGCTTGCGACCCGCCCATGCTGCTTTTTCTCGACGAATAGGTAAGTTACGTGTGGATAGTATATATGCTCCGTAAGGAATGTCACACTCTCTAAGATATTAAACTCTAAGAAATATCGCCTTTCAAAGTGATCACGTACTTTAAAAAATAGAAGAGAGACGTTCTCCTTAGAGAGAGCGGTATCGACAGTAATAGCGATAGCGAGGTGATAATTATTAGGGCAGCATTTACTTTCAAGGCTTTGTGTCTTCTCCGGATCGACTTCAGGGCTCGGAGCTAATAAGATCCCCTGTGTAAAAAATACAAGCTGTTGAAGTCGTGAAGCCCTTGTTGACAGGCTACTGAAGTCGTTAACGTGTTCCTGAGCGTTTTACGACTTGAGTACCCATGTTGCAAGGATAAAAACGACTTCGATACCTGTCGCACTCCACAACAGGGTGTTTAACTGGCTTTTAACCTTGAAGTTGATCGAAGTAGCCCTGAAATTAGATGCTGCTCTAATTAACGTCACCTCGCTGTCGCCCTCCTCGCTGTCGCCCTCCTCGCTGTCGCCCTCCTCGCTGCGCTATCGTCTACCTCGCTGTCGCTCTCTTCTCTCTTGTCTCGATTCTCGACTCGAGAATTAAGCTCTTTAGATAGCGCGTAAAGCTTTAAGAATAAGAGAGTACTTAGAGCGATACGGCGTTATAAATTTATCGCTTAAGATATACTACTTTCTATACTCTCCCCTCTCCCTCTATCTTCGAGACGATAAAGGAGTGAGCGAGCAAGGGAATAAGTATACGACAAGGCCCCTTGTGAGAGAAAAGCAGCGTGAGATATCGACAGGTATCGAAGTCGTTTTTATCCTTGCAACATGGGTACTCAAGTCGTAAAACCGTTCCTGAGTTTCTCAACCATCAGATGAGACGATGTTCTTTTTCTGTAACTGGTCCATTTTTGAGTTGGGCTATTCCGTACTCTCCGAGCCACCGCTGCGATGGTGGGACCGAAATAGTGTGAGATAAAGCCTTGTACTTCCTTCACCGCGCTTGCGTTGCTTAGTCCTTGATATGCAAATCTTTATGTCTTACGAAGGAAGACCATGAGGCTTCTTTTCCACGTTTGTGACGAGACTCACAAGTATGACTCGACATCTGCACAAAACTTAGTACTTCGAAGTATACCTTAAGGATCCTAGACCGATGCTTCGTTTCTCGTTTGCTCCCGATGTCATCGATGCTACTGTATGCGCTGCATCTCAGGGATCATTAGCTCGACAGCGGGTCTCCGTTTTGAGTCCACGCCCGAGGGAGCTTTTTTGGCTCGAGAAATCTTCAAGGATCGTGGGGCCCGCGCTCCTACTTCGTACAGTACAGTACTTCTACTTCCAAGTACTTCAAAGTAATAACGCCTCAGGATGCAAGGATCTAAAACGTTTGCAGTAGCCGTGGTGTGGAAGCTTCCACGAATCCACCCCGCAGGACATGGCTCACTGGGCAAGGTATATCGGGAAACTACTTGGTAGTGACTGGATCAGTAGGATACAGGGATGACAAAAGAGCACGAGGAACACAAGGGCCTCCTCAAAGTCCAGAATCCCCTTCATACGAAGTACTTCCTCCAGCTTCATTCTCCAAGGGTGACGCTTACGGTAACGGCATGTGGCTAATGCTACCGTGGCAATGATGGTGCATTTTTCTGTACTTGCAGTGTTGCAATTTTCCCGGCTTCCACAGCGAAGCATCCCGTCACAATCTTCCTACTTCGTACGAAGTACGAAGTACAGGACAGACTGGAATGGATACAGTACTGCAGGTCAACAGGGCTTGCAGTGTTCGATATACTTCGAAGTACTTCGTAGAAGTAGCACGGCACACCGCATCTCGTGCTCCGCGGCTTTGTACCGTGGCCAAATAGAGTTGCGGCGTGAACGCGGCTGAGAGGAAGCAGACATTTGTTCTGGCGTGGCCACTACAATGTACGGAGCATTCCTTTTTCTTTTCGAAGCAAATGTTGTTTTACCGGCAATAGGGCTCTCCCTTGCATCGGACTTCGAAATACAATTCGATTCTTGCTTAGGCGACTCCTCCTTGGTGGTTCTCGTCGACCGGCATCACGATGTTGAGAGCGCGCTAGATAGAAGGCTAGGCATGAATCCAGCCATTGCAGTCGACGGACTCTTTGAGCAGCCATATCTTGAAAAGCAGACCAGCGTCAGATTTCTGGGCTTGCTGCGACTGGTTACGGGTTACTGTGCGTTTGTGACAAGAGTATGGTTAGCAACAAGCCCGATGAATGACGGACCGTGAGTTGTGAATAATGTATGAGCCGGGGAGAATAATGCGGATCAAATATTTCGTTCTCACGCCTGGCAGCCGACTTAATCAATTTGTTGAATTGATACGAGTTACTATTGTAAAGACAGGTGTTGGGCTCATGTCTCGCTCAAGAGATGGAAGAATGTTATTGGTTCGGTCATGAACTTATGGTATGTAGAAGTACTGTACGGAGTACTCCGTATTATTCATTGCTTTACCTCAAAACGGACCCGGGGTTTGCGTCACGTCGTGGCACAAGCAGGCAGATGGCCTAGCAGCAACACCAGCTCTCGTGCAGGTTACGGAGTACTGTACGAAGTATCATGCGATGAGACTCCGTACTTACTCCGTGATTGACATCGGCAAGCGACCGACGAACATGACGATGATGCCACCCTCAGGTTTTCATATTGACGATCCGCACCCCGTCTGCACGCTACGAAGTACGGCGGCTCGAGTAACTCGTAACTCGCCGTTATTGCCAATGCATTATGATCCATACCTACTTCGAAGTAGGGAGGCCGGAAGCATCAATTGCTACTTCGAAGTATAGCAATTGGCCCTGGCGACTTTAGCATTGAGATTGAGACAACGATCACCCAACACTAAATGCTACTCCGTTTCCGTACAGCAACAATGTGCAGTATCCATTCACAATTGGACGCTTCCATGGCTATGCTTGTTGCTTTTTGAGTGTGGGAGTGGCACTACATGTACTGTAACAAGTCTTCGCTCTCGCTCTTGGTTCGGCTTCCTGGCCGCTCAGTCATGCGTCACACTGTACGGAGGACCTGGCCTGGCTTGGGTACATACGAAGTACGAAATACTTCAGCGGTAAGTGCTGCTCTATACGTCGTATCCCAACCGCTGAATGCAATAATAACCAAAGGCTGGACACGCCAGTGCAGTATTCATTCGGCGCCATCACACATCTATTACACATCACACATCTGCCTGTCCCAAGGTGGAATTTACCCCTGATTGGCTCA
The DNA here is from genome assembly GCA_003988945.1 of Chaetoscypha palmicola. NCBI lineage: Eukaryota > Fungi > Ascomycota > Leotiomycetes > Helotiales > Helotiaceae > Chaetoscypha > Chaetoscypha palmicola. The sequence continues at coordinate 7,251 of QYAH01000573.1, forward strand.
GATAGCTGCAAACTTACAATACGCTCCCTCTTTCACAAGCCTGCACCCGTTTTCGTTCTAACGCTGAGTCCTAGACACGCAAGATCTCCACAACCTTGCATTGTCTGACTTACAGACTACGCAGTAAGGCAGACAACGAGCCTGCGGTTAGCTTAGCGGACGCAGACTTGTGCCACTAGAGCCACTCCGCTGCAACTTGTTTCCCAGCGAAGCGAGGCTTAGCGAGCTATGGATCATACGGTGGTAGTGCCACCCTTGGCTGTATGCTAGAGACACTACCTACTACTTAGTACATAGGTATCAGATTCTGCCAGTAGTGGACGTCTGTTCCAGTACCAGTACCAGTACTATCGAGGTATCTATTCCGCATACTCTTCTCTTATTCAGGAGATTTGGTGGACCTAGTACTCCATAATCTCTCAAGGCTGAACCTTCTCATACATTAACTCGTAACACCGGCTCATTACATTAAAAGTATCACCGATCATCATTCCTTCCAGATCCCGTTTCTTTTCTTCTGGCACACCTAGACATGCTGACCGCCTTTCTCACAACGTACTTCGTACTTCTAGCTCGCAAAGTAGTGGCTTTGCGAATGAGATCTCGCGAGCCCTCCGTACAGTAGCACGATGCTCACCAGCGCTATCAGAAAATACGCCCCTTCAGCGGAACAGCTCCACTCTCAACTGGTGTGGTGTGGTGGTTGGATCGTCACACACCGGTCGGTTTCTTACGCACAATTGGAACCACCACCACCACCACCACCACCACCACCATCCACCACCATCATCACCGTGCGCCTCCCCTCACTACTACAGTACTAGACTTCGTACCGTACTGTACCATACAGTACAGTACTGTACTGTACGTATCCAGCCGCGGGACGTAGCCTGGGTCTGGGGCTAGTCGTCGTAGAGCCGCTTGGCCTCGAATTGTGCATATTGCCCTCGCCGTCGTACTCCTTAGAGTCTTAGACCCATGGCTCGGTTACCAACCATGTTATTTTGACTTCGACTGCCAACAAAATCCGCAAAATCCCCCTGGCCCTGGTGAACCGCCATGCATCCCCAGAAGAAGCTCAGACCCGGCGAATTCCCTAAGAAGGAATCCTAGCTCGTCCGTTAGATCCATCATCAGCCAGATGACACAGACGACATACCGGGACTTTTTTTTAAGTCATTTACAAGGTACCCGTTCATATTTGTCCTCCTGGCTGTCTAGGACTCTAGCCTCGACATGGTGACGATCCCTTTCTCCTCTTTAGATCCCTTCTCAATATGTTTCCCCCCTTAGTCCCATCTCTTTCCATGATATATATCTTTAATCATCCCAAGTCAGACTGGACTTGAGAACTTTCTGTCTTCATCACTGCATCTCAACATCTTCACTCCATACAATCGCTGTCACGATGAACTCTGGGAATTGGGAGGGCAGTACATTGGGATATTCGACGGTTGAATCTCTACTGGAGGATGTCTCCAAGCAAATGTCATCATCTAATTTCTCGCGATATTCGAGGGGACCATCGAGCACACATGCACAACGAGCGAGTGGTTCTCTGCGCGTGGCCAAACCAAATAGCGCCAGTAATAGTCCACGAGGATCAATAGGTCTAGGAAGGAGAAGGACAGTAATGGCTGATGGCCCATATCGAAGAAGAGTTGCTATGGTGGATCAACAAGCAGTACCATCGGTCTCAGCTGGATTCGTTTCGAATGATGGACTTCAAGTTCCGACGCGGTCGAGCAGACCTGTTAGTTGGCACCCCACAACACAACAGATACCCCAAGTTTTGTCTCAATCATTCTACCCGGCGCCAACTTACGACTTCAACAACCAACAATTTCAGTATCTCCCTGCGACTCCTGCCGTTTACTCTTCCTATACATCCCCATCAATGAATTACTCTCCACCTGCTCCCGTCCCATACAACTACGAGCAACAATATCAACTACAACAAATCCAGGCTCAGTACCAACAGAACAGCTATCTCCTCGCCCAACAAGCGATCATGACGGAACCACCGTCACAAGAATATATCCCGTCTCCAGCAGCGAATATGGATCCTGCCATGTACTCACACTACGAATGGAATACATTCGCTGGCGCCTCAAGTTTCGAATCCTCAACCGCACCGCCAACACCAGAAAACTTCCTACCAATCCAGCATCCGGAGCCAGCAGTGGAATACATCCCATTCGAATCTCTCGACGACGAAGAGGATGACGGAGAAGCTCTTTTCGGACTGGGCTTATATGATACACCAAAATCGCCAGAAGCGGATCCCCAGTTGGAAATCTTCCGTACCACTATGATGACCCAATATCTTGGCCGGTCAGAGTCACGGGCTGGCAAAGGGTTGAAGCTGGAAGAAGGCTGGACGCCACCCAGTGATGACGAGGACGAGGGCGAAGAAGATGGAGAAGGCGAAGATGAAGATGAGGAAGAGAAAGACGAGCAGCCATGTGCTGTATTGCAAAATACATGTCATGGAACTTGGGTTTAGACAAGGATGATGTCGATCGATGGATTTTGATTTTATGCATAGCGTTTGGTTTGGGAATGGTCGGGTTGGGTATGGGATCAAGGAAGACTCCAGGCGGGCATTATTGGGTATTTGGGATGGATGTGACGCATGTCATGGGACACACATGATTACAGTATCACCTCACCGTCCTCGTGAATGCTTTCGAGAGTGAATGGGCAAATCACCACCAGCCCCCAGATATCAAATTCCTCGAACCTGTCAAGTCCGATGTTCAAACGTCACACTTAGATATCTTCATGTAAAACTGTAAAACTACCAAAATATTCGCAGGAAAAAAAATCAAGAAAATATATTATATAAATCAGGACTGCTTTCTTCTCTCCTGAATTCGCGACGGTATGCATTTGATCGCCGCGCTAGAACAAGTCTCCTTAGCAACTCCAGCTATTCAGACCCAAGACCACGTTCCACCGTCCTGAATCATAATAACCCTAGCCAGATGTAGATCGCATGTGAAAAGTGAACACAGATGATCGTCCCACCATACTGTACCTGAGACCCGAAAATTACACTTCTTCGAGACTTTTCGATGATCGGGAATTCTCATATGTCCCACTCCGATGTTTCTCCACTGATTGAGATGAGCGAGTGCTATGCGAACCCTTGAAAGGATTTAGGTTTTGCTCCGAGTGTCTTGATTCAAGGGGGGCCAAAAAATAATATGAGATTGAATGGAAGAATGATGTGTACGTGTACAAGATCGCGAGGAGGGACCGAAACTTCGCCCTTGATAAGACATGATATGGGAGGGGAGATGAGGAGATGGAAGTAGGGGAAGCGAGGAGAACCATATGCGCGGATTGAAATATCGGCGTAACGGTGACCTGCTTGCCTGCTTTCCTCCAGGGCTGGCTTGGCGAGATTTTCATTTGTGATATTCAGAGACAAACGAGATGATTCCGGTACTATGATGAGCCTTTCATGACGCTTGATGTCTTGAGAGGGGATTGGAGATACCTAGGTACGAGAAAGGTGAACTTGAAAAGGATCGTTGGGGAGGGATATTCGGGACAAGAACCTTGAGGAGGGTATCAAGGGGATTGAAGCTATTGCTTGCTTCAAGTGCCCACCAAGCAAAAGACATCACTCGCGAGAAACAACGTCCCGGAATAGAGGGCTGCAAAGATGGTCCAATACATCATAACTCCCTGGCGTCACAAATCCGAGCTCCTCGCCGCTCGATCAAAGCTATACGGCAAAGCGCAATCCAAAGCCAAAGTCGAAGAGGGCATGAGAGAAGCTGTTGAGATTGTTGGGGTTTGGAGTGAGTTTTCCTTCTTTCTCTCATATTCAGACAAGGGAAGAGAGATCGAGACTTGAAGAACATGAGAGGATGTGATGCTAATCTTTGGAGGCATTAGTGCAAAGAGGCAATTGTCCCCATCTAGTAGAAAGCACCGCGCTGCTCGTTGCTGCGGTGCTTAATGATCGACGGGGTGGGAATTCGACGTATTGTGTGCGGGCAGCTTATGGGGGGGCTTTTAGTCGGTATGTGCACTTCTTTCTTTTGACTTCTGTTTTGTGCGTTGAGTGTTGTTTGTGGGAGATGTGTGATAGGCTGATGGGAGGGGGAAGATGGGTGAGTAGATTGCGAGATTGGAGTATGAATGGTTTTGATGCAGGGTTTTCTAATCTGCAAGGCCAGATATGTTTCTTCAAGAAGATAGGGAGTGTTCAGGAGGTTGTACTGTATATCTTGAGATTCTTCCCCAGCTATGGAAATGCGTTCTTTCGCGTTGGGGGGCCAAGTCGGGTACTCCCCGTAGTCGGGGGATTCTAGCAAACTTTCCCCTATCACGTTCTCAGTCCTGAGGATCTAGTTCGATGGTGGGGAGTGTTTTCCATTTGCTTTTAGATGCTTTGTGGATCCTCAAACTCATCAAGATCCTCCTGCGCCTACTTTCATACCCTAGGGAGGATTCAGAACTTCCCTCGAAGTTTGGGGAACTGACAGACCTCCCCCAATCCTTCTCTCAGTCGCGAGGACTTGATTCAGTGGCAGGGAAGTTTTATTCAAGTGATCCTTGATGCTTTGGGAACTCCCGCGCCTACTTTCAACCGTTGGGGAGGATTCAGAGCTGCCCTCAAGTTGGGGAGATTTGCCACAACTCCCTCAAACATCCCCCAATAATCTCTTTTGCCCCGCGGAAGTCTCGCTCTGGCTGGTACATGTTTTGATGGTACTTTGCATTATAGAGATTCTTTTTTTTTTCAGTCGATGAGCATTCCATTGCATGCTCATAATTGGGGACCATTTTTAGTACGTGGACCCTATCGGAGCCACTCTTTTCGTTCATCCACACAGCGGTATTTCACCTAGCACGGTGTCTTATGCAGATTTGCAAGGCCAAAACATGCATAGGTACAAGCAAGCTATGCTCTGTGCGATTGATCCAAGCCATATCCTCCAAAGATCAAAGATCTCCTGTCATTGGCTACGTCTGGCGTTGAAACTCATACGTTCTACAATCGTGGACCGCCACTCTACTTTGTGTTGATACTCAAAGCAATAGAGCCCAAAGCCACTGAACAGGTGACTTGTGAGGTGAGGAGATCCTAGTGAGTCTCTACGCAGCGTGGGAATAGTGAGCTCTCTTGAGCCTCATCGAAAGCCTCAAGCATCTCACATTAGCATCTTTGACATGCACGGTCATCCGCAATGCTCAAGGCTCAAGCCACTCTTCTCTAGTCATGCACTTCCTCGACGGACCCAGTCACTAACGCACCCCAGTTTCGTTACAGGGCTCCTCGACTCCCATCAGGTCAAACAGAAAAAGATGAGCATGTACTCCATCGCTAAATCTATTGGTCTACCGGCCACATATGTCGAACTCCGTCATCAGGCCACCCATGAAGAACTTCCGTCGCTCTCGAAACTTAGGACTGCCACTCAGAAAGCACTAGCGTGGATCTGGGATTATTATTGGGTTCATTTGAGCGTGGAGACTGAGGTGGCTGCTGATGCTGATGCTGGGGGTTGCAAAGGTTATGTTAAGAGAATTTTGGGGGAGATTGATGATGGGAGGAGAGCGGAATTAGTTGCTGGTCTGAGGAGTTGGGAAGAGGATGAGCTGCTTATGGCTGTCTTAGAGGTTCAGTGGACTTCTAAAGATCCGCAAGTGCTGTTACGGTGTTTACAGCTTCATAAGAAGATCACTGGTGGAGACACTGCACCAAAGGCGACTGCAACGCACGCCACGACTGAGTCGCCGCTGACTGACCTGGAGAAATTGAGGGCTGAGATGGCGGCTATGAATGAGGATCTCGACGAGAATAAGGCTGCAGAGCCCATGGGCATGGGCATGGGCATGGGGAATGACGATATAGACATAGACATAGAGGATGAGGAGATCGAAGAAGGGGGAGGTGGTTGGACAATGTGGGAGGGCGATTGGGTATCTAAGCCTATTGGGATTGTCTGATCAGGTCTCTCAACTTCCACGACGTGGTTATAAAAAATAAAAGGAAGTGGTTAGTGGTTGAAAAGTTTTGGAATCCGAGGGGGGGGGGGGGGGGTTTATACTAACACTAAGAACAGGGCCCCACTTTTCGTTCCTGCTTCATTGAGTGTTCAGTGTTTTGCAGCGACGGAAAGGAGTGTTGTGGTTGAGTTGAATGGAAGGCGTCAGGAGGTGCGACTTCCTCTTTTTGCGAGGGTTGAGGATCGCGACACTCACGTTCCCAAGAGGGCGTCTGGAGAGAAGATGACATCATGCGCAACTCGATTGCTGCCATGTCGCTGGCACGACACTTCGTTCTTTCCTCATCAACACTGCGCCCAATCTTCTCAATGGTAATCAGAGTTGGGTAGCCTAATGTCGTTTCTCCCCAAGAACGTCGAGGTGATAAGTTTTACATATCCTTGCGTCTCAAGTGTTCTCATTGCTCGATATCCCCAAATCCACCTCATTCTCTGAACCCTTGGTTTTTTCTGAACCCTTGGTTTTCTCATATTATCATATTATCTCCTCATCCACACCCCAGGAACTCACAATTTAAACCCCATCCCAATCCACGCCCACATCTCCACCTCCACGCCCCCATCAACAGCCGTAAACCCGTCCAACCCCATCAACTCCTCCCTAAGCACCTCCCCACACCTTACAATCTCCTCCTCGCTATACCCCTTGAAGAACAGAACCTTAAAAAACATAATATTCTCGACCATCTCCTCAACGCTCTCCGCCTCAATTTTCCCCCGCACACATTTCACACTCATGTTCTTATGCGAGAAACCTGCCGTCTCGAGGAGAGATGTAAGATATGTGCCTGTTAGCCAGCTAGGATTGGAGTCCCATGAATACGGTTCTTCGGCGGGGCGAATGCGCCGTGCTGTGCGAGTGAAAGCAAGGTCGAAGCCGCGGTCTATGAAACGTTAGATTAGATGTGTTTATAGCGAGGAGGAAACCTATATACCAGCCCAAGTAGTCACAACAGCCAACCCTCCCGTCTTTAAAACTCGATATATCTGATCAACAGCCATCTGTGGGTCTTTCTCGGGACCAGTCATGATTCCAAAATTAGTGAGTACATGCGTGAAGGTCTCATTTTGCAGCCCGGCGAGATCGAAGACGTCTTCGACGGAGGTGCTGATGTTCGGCCAGTTGTGCTTCTTGGCGCGCTCGTTGTAGATGGTTAGCGAGTTGGGCGCGAGATCGCTGCCGTGGATTTTGGGGGTGCTTGTTGGGTTGGCGGTTTTGAGAATGAGGGTTACGAGGCCGGTGCCGCAGGCGTTGTCGAGGATGCTTAGGAAAGTGTTAGTTGCTGGTTTCAAATAGCTGGGAGGTGGGTGTCACTTGGATTCGTTTGTTATGGGGAGAGGAAGGTCGTTGATGAAGTGTTTTGCGACTTTTGATTCAATGTTATTAGTTCATAGTGTACTTAATAGGCTTATAGCAAATAGGACTTCAGTGGATAGACGCAGAGAGGACAACTTACTATTCAGTGTAGCATTACTAGCAGCTCGATCATAAACATTCGAGTGCTCATTGTGGAAAGTGGATGATATTCTTCCGTTGTCGCTTCGAGTCTCAGTCATTGTGAGATATTTTGAATTTTTGGCAAAAGCAGTGATTCTTCAGCAAATATGACTACCTGTTACTGCAGTATAAGTATGAATAGAGGTCTTATATATATCATTCTCAATAGCCATCAAGGTAGCCCTCAGGTCTGTCAAGCGAAGCATTATGTCTCCGAATAGGTTCCGGCACGTGACGATACCTGCGAAACTATGAGCAAGTTCTTTGTCAGTGAGGTGTAGAGGAGTTGGAGGCCGATGACTGGGAAGTTTAGTTAGGAGGGGTCCATTTTGGGCTCAGAGTAACAAGGGGTGAGATGTGTGGCTGGTTAGGGAGAAGTGTTGTTAAACAGAATGTACAGGTCAGAACGAGTGCGAGCGTGTGACATTGCTTCGTCTATTATTGACATAGGGTCTTTTGCGGTGTCTTTAAAGTAGTACTATCTTGACACGCTAGCATGATCCGACGCATATAGAGCGGGCTTTCTTCTCTTCTTATTCTAGGGACACTAGGGAGGGATGCACGGCGAGGCAACACCGAGATATTATTTTGGACATACTTTCCAAGTAACGAATTACGGACATCATGCTCCATCACTGTTTGAACGCTTATCTAGAATTGGAAATCCTGGGAAGACATGAGGTCGGGTATTCAGGCTGACTTCATGAAGAGCCAACATATTGAAATAGTGTTTATGAGAAGCTGAATCGCCGTTGGAGCCTGTAGGAAGTGCCGGATCTTTAGACATCAGAGCCTTCTAATAAAACTGCATTGTTTGCACTTTCTGCCGTGTAAGTAGATATCTCGTCGGTATTAGTGTACAACGCTCCTTGATTAGCACTAAACCTGGGTATAGCTTGATCTGGATTCTTCGCTATTCGTAGTCAGAATCGACAAAGTACTTTCGAAGCTTTTAGATGTTAATACTATTTAATAATAATCAGACTTAAGTAAGCGGTAATATACTAAAATTATATTCTCTCTCGGCCGCTCTATTAGTAAGATACTATAAGAGGGAGCTAGATATAGCCGTATTTTCCCTTTTAATAGGACATGTTAATTATACCCTAGGAGAGTGTTAGGAATATAAGGATATATTATACGGAGTTGGCATAGGACTAATGTCAGCTGACTATGTTAGCTGACTATGTCAGCTGACTATACTGACTAACGTTATGTGACTAGACTCGGCTAGCCTAAGCTTCCCTTATATACTTAAGTACTTCTCCCTTATACTCTCTTAGCTAGTTATCTCT
>QYAH01000574.1:0-37388 GCA_003988945.1 Chaetoscypha palmicola
TAGGATGAAGCGTCTTCACGCGATCGATTTCGTCGTAGATTTGCGTTTCGTCGGTCAGGGGCGTGGATGTCCAGCGGTATGCCGCGTTCAAACGATCAGCGAGCGGCGTTGAGCGATCGGCGCTCTCAGACGGCGCGAAATGCCATGTATGCTGCGCAGAGCTCAGACCCGCTAGGACGTAGCAGGTGTGATAGGAGTCCGAATTACTAGAGTTGTAAGCGCTAGGTACGGATTAAGGAAGGAGGGATGGAGATATCAACTTACTGGCTCGGTTTATCGCGCAACCCGCCTCTTTTCCCGAGATCTTGACAGCAGCTGAATATATACCGAAGTAGGCCTTCCCGACTATACAACGTTGGAGATGGAGGAGATGAAGGGCCGGATAGACATGCTTCTATTAATGGCCAGCAGCCGCCGACCCAGTGGCTGTAACACCCGTCCACCAGCTTGTTGGTGCGTCCGGCGAATCCGCCTTCGGGCGCGTATTGCCGCGAGGAGAGCCAGGTTATTAGGAGGGGGATGTTGAAATATCTGTGGGGTGTTAACTTGGGATGGGAAGAAGGGAGGGGGGAGGTACTTGGGGAGGATGAGGTGGGGGGAGTCGAGGATGCAGAGGCAGGCTAGGGCGCAGAATGCGTAGCCGCCGTGGGCTTCGGCGTCTGGGCGGCAGGATATACCGCCTTCGAAGGTTTGGCCTGGGGGTGGTTAGGGGATGTGGGATATGGGTGGTTGATGGATGGACGAGGGACTTACAGCGGGATATCCATTCTGGGAGTCCTGAGAGGAGGCTGGGAYTTTCAGGTGACCAGGCAGGAGAGTCTGTGGGTAGTTCTAGAGGTAGATTGAGRAGACTGATGATAACAACCGCACAATATGCACCCCTAGTAAAATTAGTATTCGATATACGACATTTTCATGAATGAACTCACCTAACATCCTCCTCCCCGCCAACACACATCTGAAACCCCCCATCCCTCTGCTTCAACCGTCCCAGCCACCTCCACATCCCCTTCCGATCAACCAACTCCAACGCCTCCTCCCCCCCAACCATAGCCAACGCAAGCACCACCGCATAACTCGGCGCCAAATGGCTCATCTGTCCATGCCCCCCTCCAAACCCCCCCTCCGCATCCTGCGCCGGCCGCACAGTACTCACCAATCTATCCCGATACACATCCAAACTCTCACCCATCGCGGCCAGCCCCGCCAGCGCCCAGTAGAACATCCAGGGCCGTGACGCATCCGCCGCTACGAAGCCCTCGGGTAGACGCCTGAGGTTCTTGTGCAGGAAGGCGATATGGCGTTTGCGATCTAGATGTGGGATTCCGTGGGCGTTAACCTCGACTGGGAGATCTAGGTCGTTGGAGAGGAAGGGGAGACATTCATTGATAGTGTGCTCTTGCAAGACGGACGTGGTGGTGTGCAGCTCRTCTCGMAGMGGCGGGAATCCCGTGAACAGATCKGGGATTTGCACACTCATTGTGCTTGCCATSTTTTCACGCTCGAAATCTCTACGTCCCCAGCTCGCAAGCTCGTCGTTATCGAGTGGGAGTTCCTCGATTATAAACCCTCCTTGCACGCCAGTGTCACGAGGTATGTTTGAGTKTGAGTTGGACGGCGGCGTGTATCTAGGCGTGTGAGTTGCAGGATCGTTGAGAGGCATTGCCGCTCGCCGGGGGAAGAGGACTCTACGACGACGGCGTCTRRATTGCGGTTCTTTGATGGGTGGTGTCATGTGAAGTTGGCCGTTTTGGGAAGAGGGATGAGTGAGGCATCGGGAGACGGTGGATGGTTGTTCCTTTCAGATGAGAAGTGTTGTTCGCTTGTTTTTAAGGTGCCCCACTTTTGGGACACTACGCGAATGTGCTTTGTGAGAAGGCAGAGAGCTGTAATGTTCGTTCTACAGAACRAATGCTAGAAATTYCTGGTTGGCGCGAAATAAGCCTATAGATACCGTTTAGACTACACCTACGTACAGAGACAAGCCAGTACCCAGAGACACGAGAATCTTTTCCAGACTTAGTWTCAGAACCCTATTAAACAGAGAAATYGATCACACGACGCCGCTCTTCCAACTCTTACCAMCATGGATCCTTCAAAATTCAAAACAGTGTCTAGACAGAGTTTTACTTCACAATAGCAACACGTCATACGAGTAGTGTAAGTAAAGTTTTGGTATATCTCAAACTCCAAACAAGCTGRMACGCTACCTCCCAAYGCAGAAATCCTAGCCAAAATTATATTTATATATATAATATTTCAAGATCGTTTCCAGTGATCTATTCAAGAATTTTATACACCCAAATCCCCTTATCCTCCTTTTTAAATAAGCATAACCGCGGCAACAAAAGCACCAATGTATGCACTCATTTTAGCGACAGCCAAAGAGCTTGCAGCGCCGGTGACGCTRACTTCCGCAAGTTTGTAAGTTGGGAAGTAAGGTTCTGGGTCTGAGTTGTCGGTGGTTCCGTTCCAGCAATATCTATCGAAGCACGTTTGGCAAGCTGCTGGGACAGCAGTGCCGGTTTTGTAGAAAGATCGACTGAGGACTGCACAGGCCATGCAAGTTGGCCACTCGCTATCTACAGTGCCATTGCCCATGGTAGCTACATCGTAGCCATTCTGGATGATAGCATCTCGGGTCGAAATGTTGTATGATGGCGTAAAAGTTGTGACATTGGAGTTGAAGACGTATGGAGTGTTTGGCATATATACAATAAGTGGAGCTACTCCATTTTGACCATCCGTGGTATTTGTAGCATTGCAGCCAAAGAATGTAGGACGTGTGTTCAGGCCGAGATTAACAAATGTTTTGATATCGGGGATTGAGGGGAATGCGGTTCCATTTTCGATGGTTGCGTTCTGAGATCGGCGGTAGGTAGCCACCATAGAAGCACCATTGGGCCAGGTATGTGTGTCGACGTCCTCGGTATCTGCCGACGAATCGATAGCAAAGATCACGTCAACTTCACGTCGAGGTTGAATCAGCGGATTGAGGGGAATGTTCTGTAGATCCTCGCCACCATCAACGAGAGTGAGTTCYCTTTCACCAGCATTTCGGTTGGTCTGATTATTGAAGCCATAGAAAGGGTTTGGTTGCCATTGCGCAATGTCATTGTTGTCCTCGCCAATATCGCCGAGAATACCAGTGAAGATGTTTCTCAAAAAGGTTGGGATAGCGGTCACATTATCAATCTGGAGGAGGAATTGATTGAAAAGTGTTGAGGATGTGCCAAACACGTATCCAGCRTTGTCAAATCCACGGACACACTGCTCGTTGGCAACAACACTTCCGCTGGAGAAATTCGACCCAACATACTCCATTGGAGCGAAAGCATAGGTCGTTGGATCCCATGAGCCCATTTCGAATGGGTTGAACTCGTAGACAGTGGAGTTAAGTGAGATGATAAGGGTGCCTGGCGTTCTCTCGTCGGCAACGATAAGTGGGAATGGAATCTCGCCATTCTTAAAGTTATCAGCTTGAGCGATGGAAGACCAAGTATACGCCGGTCCGCCGTCGGTCGCATTTATAAGTTGGTAGGACAGAGCACGTCCCCAGTAATCCGTAATGGATGTATTAAATCCAAGCCCAGCATTTGCCTTCCCGCTRACTTCGTCCGAAATGGTTCTGAAATAGTCCGCGGTACTCAAAACCTGGATTCCACCGGTATCTGGTCCTTCAAAAATCGAGTTGCCAAATTTCCACACCGATGATCCCTCGCTACCACGTTGCAGAGTCTCCACGGAGCTGAAGTTGTTCATGTAAATACTGCTCATCAGCCAGCTTCCACCACTAAGTCCAGCCAAATAAGTCGTAGCTTGGAGCAGGCCACCAATCTGTCCGGTATTCGTCGAATTACTTGTCCGACTGTCCACAGCAGCCAAAAATCCTGCACCRTTGAGAAGCGCTCGATATCCTCCTCCGGAAGCCGCAATTCCTATATTGGGTATATTCGAAAGGTTTGCCTGGTTGGCATTAATATATGCTGCGGCATCAAAACCAGATATGTTCATTCGTGAGAGCCAYTCAATCATCGGTTCGACCGTCGCTGGTCGCCGCTTCTGTAACCATTCSGTCTCGCTCGCTGATAGTGCGCTCGCGTCTCGAATCGTTGGTCGCGTGGACGGGCAATCGACCGCGGCAGGTGTATAGCCACCCGAAGGCGAATTTGGCAATGCACGATCTGCGAGAATCAATGGAGCTGCCAACGCCTCTGCGCCTAAGACCTCAGGTGAGGCGTCTCGAGGGAGGTGTACAGCGCCTACGGTTGGTCAGCATCAACGGCCAACAGCACACGAATGGATCGTCTTACCGTTGCAGAAATCCAAAGTTGCAGCCGAGGCCAGCACAGCCAAAAGTCGTTTCATGGCGGATATTGAGGGATTGAACAACCCCACTACGTAGGAAGAAGAAAAAGATGTTGGAGAAGAGACCAAGAGACCGGTAATTCCACACAAAGCGACGGGGGGAAGGAATGTATATTTCAACACCTCTTGGTGGGTTTGAAAGGAATTATGGAATGACGCAGGAGCGGTTCACTCGGTTTCATCCGACGCGCTCGGGAGATCTTCCAGGGGTCCTTTCGCTGCAGGTGCCGTAAGTAGTAATCTAATCGTACTCGTACGACGCTTTCGTATCAATCAGTACAGTATTGGAAGTATCAAAGAACACGAAATCCGAAGTCTTCGTGCAAGAGACGTTGACAACTCTCCAATATCGGGCGGTCATTACATTATTATATATTCCTCCTGCACCCGCCGTATGACCTGCCTGTGGATTATCATAAGATGATTGTCGTCATTCTTTAGCTTGCTGACAAGGCACAGTCTGATAGGCGACATGATTTCCAAAGTAAGGAGAGGATTCGAATGTCAGCCACATTTCACGTACAGATTATGGTTAATTGTCCTTGGTTGTGTAGATCGCAGCACTCACTGGTAAAAATCCATTCGCTGGTCTGAATTATGCCACGCGAATACGTTTCTCGCAAGGCGCAGGGACATGGCAAAATGCAAAATGCCTACATATTGCATCTTTCGCGACGTCGATGTCGATCTCGAAACCCAGCCGGAAAGTTCGGCCTGTTGACGAGTTCCGGGAAGTTGGGAAGACCTACTTCGTAGATGGCCGTTCTTGAATGCGGTTGGCGAGTTCAACTGCAAACATTCATGTCGATATGCCCAAGTCCAACCGCAAAATAGCGAATCGTCGCTCGAAAGAACTCCAAGATGTCTACACGGAAGACCTTCCGAATGTGGCCTCGTTGAGGCTGAGGTATGTACTGTACTTCGTACATGGTGACGAAACATAAGCTACTGCACCGCGAGCATTGGCGTTGTTACCTAAGGTACAGTAAGCTGAGTCTAAAAACGGTTCGACGATGTCACCCGAGTCCTTCATCATCTTAAGGGAGTGGCAAAGCTATTATCCATACAGTATTCGAGAAGCGCAATGCGTAAACGCCGTGAAAAGATGACATCAGTGTGCACTCTTGAATCTCTACTTCTCTCATACTAGTCATGCGAAATTCTCGGGGACGAACACCGCATGGCAAGAGAAACTTTTATCTTCGTTTATGCTCATGCTCTTCGTCTTGTCATTGCGAGCTAACTCATGTCCGTCGTCATAGCCTCAACACTTGACCATGCGTTCCGCAGGCCAKCCATCGGCCTCCAACTCGAGTCAGGGGCCGCCGATGTAGCTTTCATGCTGATTCTAACTTCTTACCACCAAGTCGTCTAACCGTCTCAGCCCTACGCGAGCCTCTTAAGCTGTAGTCAAAACATATCCCAAAACGAACATTGGTGGGGTGACAATGGGACCTCTTAATCTCTAGTACAGTACCCGAATGTTGCTATCCGGTCATCATCAACGTGGACTATCTCCTAACTGACAGACACCAAGGATCGGCCGCCACTAGCATACCGCTCTGCAAATGAYCCTGTACCCCAAACTAGAAAATGACATTAATATTCAGCTCTGACAAAATGACAGCGCCTCTACCCGGATGACAAAGATCAACGTATGGTAAAGTGCACGTTGAAACAATTGTTTCTCGCTCTAGCATACGCTAGTGGGTAAAAGTGTAGCGAAGTCTTCATCAACGTAGCTGAAGTAGCTATACAAGGGAGGCACTCATACCCCACGGTATATCATTGTCACCCATTTATGTTCTTAACATCATGAAGGAAAGGTTTCTCAAGGGGAGGTACTAAGTGTTTGTTCAAGCATTACAGGAGTTCGTACACTATCACTCGATTTCTGTGTACTTGTGTTACTATTGTACCTCAAGGCCTCGGGGGGTATGCGTGCTAAACCGCGGCGGGAGGTTATCGAGGAGGTTCTCGTTGCATGGTTTTTTTTCTGCTCCAGGTATACAGAGATGGTGCCTAACATATCAATCATGAAAGTAGCAAGCCAATAAGTCTCCCAATCATAGGAAGAAGCCAAATACAACACATCTAATGAATTGAGAACTGCAATGATGAGGTCGCAAGCAACCTAGAAGATATGAACCGAATGACCGATGAAGTATTCCCCGGAGCTATTGTCCCGCCTCTTAGAAAAGAAATATGTGCGCCAAAACATGGTCTACAAAGTTGTAACAGACATATCAAATCCCTCGCCATGTAAACACAAGTGTATATCTGAAATGGGTATCCCAGCGCCAATGGCTCCAAAAACTCCAGTCATACCATCCCCTCTCATACCAACGATAACCCACCAACACCTAACAGCAGACCAACCAACATCCCTATCCCAACGGATCTGCTCACATCAATGCCCAATATCCCAGCCATCGAAGCAGCATCCGTAGTCGCACCTGGTTCACCCGTCTCCGTCGCCGTCACATCACCACCAAAACACTCCCCCCTAACCCCCATCGCCGTAGCATTCAAACACGCCATAAACCCCGTCGCAGCAGCCAAATCCGTAACATTACAATACGCAAACCCACAGGTCTGCCCGTCCACGCCCAGTTCCGTGAAGTTCGCAACCGCAGAATCAGTGCCGCAACATGTCTGGAATATGGATGTGCCGGCGCCCGTTGATGTCGAATTAAGGATCGATATTGGCGTGGCAGACGAGGTTGTGAGGTTTGTTGAGACGACGCAGGCGCGTGCTGAGGGGATGGCGGAGAGAGTGCGAGTGTGAGGGAGCTGGCGTTTGTGCAAGTTCCGAAGTCGTGGAATGGAGTTGTCGTGCTTGGGAGGGACATGATGGATATTGTATTGATTTGATCTGACAAAACGAGGCTGCAGAGAAAAATCGCAGAACGCCTATTCGAAGACGAGGTTCCCTGTTCTATCTTCAAGAAGACAAGACTTTTCAATAGAGGAAACGACGTTCAAGAATCATCTGCTTGGCTGCCTCTCAACAAAACGAAACGAAGCTGGCTAGGAAAGGAAAGTGCGAGACACACGATCGATGGATATTTTGTTCACCGATCACTGACATAAAAGAAATGCAAGACCTACGAAGATTATCGTCTTGGTAGTACGAGGCTGAGCCTGTGCCGCTTCCTTGGGGGTAGACAGGGCGGGCAGGTAGGGCTGATGCACCTGGACAAGGGATTTGTTTGCTGCGAGACATTGGCAATTTGTGATAGATTTACGAAAGGGAGGCTGGATTGATTTATATGATGAAGAGGACTGCGACGCGGATTAAGAAGAGCATTGGATCCTGGAGATGAGGTTGTCGTGATCTTTGAATGGTATGTGTGCAGGAAGTCCTAGGGAAGAAATGTTGATGCGGGTACAGGATCTAGCTTGTGCGCTTGGACTTCAGGCTCCACAAAGTCCCAAATGAGATTTTATGAACAACGGGAGAAAAGTTACTCCAGCTCCGTGCTGTTTCGGCCTTGAAGTTTGAACTTCTGGTTAGACTCATGTTTCGAGTATATCATATTGAGAATAATCAGCTTTAGCCATCGATTGATTCGCTGGTGGCTCGAAATGAAGAGCGACATGACACAGTGTTTGGGATTCATGCGGTTCGAAGACAAACACGAAGTATATCGTCGATGACGGCACTGATGAGCTTCGGGAAACAACAGAATTGCTAGAGAAGATATGCCTCCAGGAAGGTTCAGATCCATTGGGCAGTGCCTAGCTGATTTGTACTCACTTTTGATATGTTKTGATTCATATGCTTCCGGCAGAGCATGACCTCTACAACGCAAAGAGTTTAAATGCTCTCAAGTCTTAAGATCAACCTTAAGAGCCACGTTCCTTGCCTATCACCAGCTTGCTTTCTTGGCCTCTATCTTCAGTATCGCCAAGTCACGCAAGTCTGCATTCTCACCCGAAGAGGCACGTTTAGATCATCATACTTCCTTCCACAACAATTCTTAAAGCATTTCACTTGGATCCCAAAGCTGTCCGCCAAGTCCACTGGTATCAGATCAGTGCTCGAGCTGTATTGGGGCGCTGGGGATCTGGGGAGACGCGTCAAGATCTGAATGCGTCAACCAAAGCTTAAACGTTCATTCGATTCCACGGTAGTGACATTCTATCCTGCATCTGATGTTTCAACAAGCTTTCACTTAACCCGAGGATTTGTTTCAATCGCTGCTATTGTGTCCATTCATTAGATGGAGCGATGGTTCAGGCTCAGAAAGCGCCCCATGGGGCTCGGTCGCTAAATTATCTACGCGCAGACGTACCACACATCAAAAGGCTAGATGTCACTAAGAAACAAATTCTTTGAATTCGTCTCAATCCGAGAAGACGAGCGCGCTCTGTCGGGTTTTGGGATTTGCTTTACAAGTTTGTGGTCTGAGGACTTTCAGAGAGAGAGGATGAGCCCAAGTGGGAGACAACCTCCGCAATAGCTAAGTCTATCTTCTAAATTTCTCTACTTGTTAACTCCCCAATATCACGTTGATCTGTCATGTGTAGTTTCTCCATCTGTTTCTAAGCAGTGACCAAGCTGGCCGCCGAGTGGTTTGAGGTCTATTTAAGACAGCTTCTCTATAGTTACAAAGAACCACGTTCCCCATGTCTATTCTTGAGCTTTGTCTGAGCTGCAGATGTGTGAGGGATGAGGTAGTAGTAAACGACATCACCGTAGTAGCGTAAACAAATCACAGCATCATCACCATAGAATAAAAACCATATGAATCAAACATCTTCATTTGATTCCCACCACCTCATCCCCTAACTACTACAGACACACCCTTGCAATATACCACCCCTCCATCTCAAAGTCACGCCCTTTCATCAGAAGCAGAACAGACGATTCATCCAAAGCATCAACACCATAAACATCGTAAAGAAAAGAAGTCCACCTTCCCTCCTTGCACCCAATCAATCCCCTCCAACCCATCCGTCGACGCTCCCTCAATCCAATACACCCAGCCCACGCTGCACTGACCACAACTCTCTCAAGTAATAAACAATAAAAAGTAAGGTAATGTAATAAATATCCAAGCCGATCCTATCCCATCTTCCTCACCCCAAATCATATCAAATTCACGAAAACATGAAAACACAGAAACGTAAAATAGCACAGCAAGATATATATCAATCCAAACTCAACTAAACTATATCAACAATAAACACAACAAAYTTGTTTTCGCGATACGAAAACCATTCAACGGGGTATCAGCCAACATCGCAGGGGTATCTCCAGCTGATCCAGCAGGAAAACGTCGTGGGGAGGKGCAGGGTAACGATATGTGCATAAGAGGATTTCTCGCTCCCCCTCTCTCTCTTGTTCCGCTAGGGGGATTTCCAAACATATATACATGCGTTGGGAAGCGGACCATGTGACCAACACACTTCCCTCTAGGTACTATAGGGGAGTGATGATGATACACATGCAATAAAAATTACGTAATTCCAGACGTATTAATATGATATGATAACACCGGATATCCAGAGGCCAGAAGTAGATGTTTTAAATGATCATCGATCCAAGGAAAAGGGAGAGACTATTTCATCGCAAGTCGACCAAACTTAGGAATAGATCGCAAAGTTTGATAGGCGGCTTGCGACGAGATCTGCTTAGAGGAGGTAGGTGGAAGCGAGAGCGAAGAGGACACCGAAGGCCATTGTCGATGTGGAGACGAAGAGCCCGGGTGCGGCATCTTTCTTGTCTGGTGTTGGCGCGCCGGTACTGACGACTGAGCCGTTGGTTGCTGATGCTGCGTCGCCAGTTCCTGTGGCAAGGGCGATGGATTGGGAAGACGTCTGATTCTCGAAGAGAATGTGAGGTTTGTTCGTTGCTGTTGGATATGTGGAAGTAGTGGTATTTGAGCTTGTTGAAGATGTGGACGAAAAGCTTGACGATGATGATGATGAGGTTGAAGAGGTTGAAGATGTAGATGACGATGAGCTTGATGATGAACTGCTGGTACTAGTGCTTGACGTAGACGAGCTAGTGGAAGACGTCGAGGTGCTTGAACTAGAGGTTGAGCTGGTGGAAGTTGTCGTCGGTGTAGGAGTCGTTGAGGTGGTAGGCGTTGGAGTTGGAGTTGGCGTGGGAGTTGGCGTTGGAGTTGAACTTGGGGTGGGCGTCGGGGTAGGACTTGGACTCTCAGAGCTAGAGCTGGATTTCTGGGATGAAGAACCGCTTGACCCTGAACCGCCGGATGAACTACCAGCGTTGAATACAACAATATTTGCGGTCTGGCCTTTGGGAACGGTCACGACACAGAAGTTGGCTCCCCCAGCACCAGTAGCTTGGTCCGAGCTGGTGACACCACCGACTCCGTTGACTGATGGATCAATTGAACAAGGTGTGCCATTGCAACCCGACCCCGAGCATTCAATCTTGATGCCGAATTCCGGAGTAGTCTTGGAAAGATCGCAGCCGGTGAAAATTGGGTTCCAACCAATCTTGAGGAAAGTGTTGCCATTGGAATCAGTGTTCGCTCCCGCGACATAAGGTGACCAATTTCCAAGAGGCTTCGTCCCATCACTCCATTGACATCCATCACTAGTGCTGACTCCAGGGGGGTTGATGTAGTAGCTGTTAAATGTTAGCGACTGTCATTGAGAAAAGACCAGAGGGTACGGACTGAGCGGCGGTACTACACCAATAGCTCGGGTTTGGTACAGCCAATTGTTCCCAGCTCTCCACGTGGGTAGGAATCAACATGTTCTCATTTCCTGGAAGAACGGTTTGACAGAATGCGACTGCGGATCCAGCATTGTTTTGCACTCCAACGGCACCTGATCCGTCCTCGCAATATGGCTTGTTAGGGAAAGGCTTGCTAATTGATCCGCTCTTGTCACAATACAGACCCCCATTCTGTCACATCATCATTAGTACAGCACGACGAGTTTCCAGCTTCCAAACGTACCATGGAACCTGGATAGGTGTACGACGTCGCTTCGGGATCCCATTGTGCCATGACTTGACCGGATGGGCAAGCGTAAGGGCAGTAGCTTCCTGGACTACATGTTTGATCGGGACTCATGGCCCATCCTGCGTTGCTTGAGCCGGGAGTAACAGCGACCAAGCCAGCATTCGTGGGAAAGCTACAACTGCCTCCACGCTTCTCCAATCCACTGTCAATACCCTCAGCGCGCGGTGATGCTTGAATGGTTCTATGCTTATGCGAATGTCTCTTCCCTAGGATTTCCAAATGCGGCAGAACGCGGCCAGGTTTCGCATCGGCTGGCAACGACAACGCCAGAATGGTTGCCGCGATGGCGGCTTGAATTTCCAAAAGTCTCATAGTAATGTTTGTAGTCGTGTTATTGGGTCATGGGCTAATGATATTGGTAAAGACTGAGTGAAGAATCGTTTCCCCCCTTTCGACCGTGCTCTCCTTCAATGGGCGAGATCGCGTGTAGGGTGTTAAGTATCGCAGGATCGATCGCGAGTGAGTCTGGAGGGTTGCTTTTCTTCTGGAAACGAATGATGAATGGAGTGCGATCTGAACAGTCTGKCGAAAGAACGTGGTGGCTAACAGCCAAAGCGACRGAAGGGCAAAATCGAGCGACAATGAGCGTGCAAAGAAGAGATCCTCCGATTCGGGTCACAGCGAGTATTGAAGCACTCAGGAAAAGGAGGAGCCCACTCTTCACCGACGAAGTACCTCCGTACTTCTTCGTAGAATGCGGGTTGCAGCCGCAGTGTGGCTCTTGCAGAAACATCCASGCATGGTCGCACCGCAACAACTTGCCTCTGGACCCATGAAAATTTCACTTGCTGGCGCTACAATTGGTCAAATGACTTGAAGCAAGCCATCTGGGTCGTGGGTGCTTTGCTTCGAAGTACCTCCGTACTGTACTGTAACAACGGCCGCCGCCGAGGATGTTGGGAGATGAGCTTCATCTCCAGGACCCTGCGAGATGTTTCCTATTCCCCACATATCAACCGAAAGGGGTAATCACGCCAAACCACCGCCAATCACGGAAGTCAGATTCGCGATCGTACCTGGCGCTTTGCTCTTTACAGTCTAGCTCAGCGCACCTCTCAGATTGAATGCACTTCGATAAGGACGAATCCGCGCTTGCCTTTTCTCGCTTCTGCTGCATCCTTTCCGAAACTGCCAATTCCAGACGCAAGAGAGCAGTTCCAAGAAAGTACCCTTGGATAGACCCTTGTTCCCATCTTGAGGATTTAAGATTTTCAATTAATAACATCGCTATTATATCCTCAATAGTCCAGTGGTCGAAGCTCATATGACTTGAACCAACACCCTGGGCTTGATATGAATTGGCGCGTATTTATCAGAGATTACCGTTGACGGCAGCTCCATTGGGGCAATAGAGAGAGGATAGCATTGTTCGGAATAGCCATGAAGATCTATTCTCAACGGAGAAAGCGCCATGCTTTCCAGATGTGAAGAGGAATGAAGAATTGCCGACTGGAATCTTTGGAATATTATACTAAAACAGTCCAAGAAATCCGTCAGCTTCATATGATTGCCATGACAAGAAACATTGCCGCCATTCCATAAAGAAGATGACGTTTGCGGGGACGGGTGCGATCGCAGATATACGACGGAATAGGGGCCGGTATCTCAGAGATGATGGAGAGTGAAGAAAGAATATCGCTTGCGCATCACATCAACAGATGGTGCTGCTGGTAAGTCTTCTGTCGATTGTCGGCGTGAAGTCGTCCATATCGCCAGAGACTTCCACAAACAACGTATTGAACAGGTCATTTTGGGACATATCCTGAGGTGGGTGGCGCGAGGAAGCAGAACGCAGATCGTAGATGAGGAGAAAGAAACAATGCTTTGTATCCAGCCATGGCTTGTGAGTAAGATCTTGTGCTCTTGAGAACGATCGAGTGGGCGATCCATGCTCCTGCGATGGGATGGTTTGGCTTCGAACAAAAGTGCCGTAATTCAACTGCCAACTCGGCTCCATCAGAACAACAAGTAGAGAGGAGAGTTGTTCAAAAAGATTGCGAGAACGAAAGAGCCAATGCTAAGACCAACACAAGCTCATCCATAGAGGTCGAGGTCGAGGTACACTTGTATCTCGAACGCACGTGGGATGGCTCGCTCAATGCAGTGTCACTTTTGCGGTCACAACTGATTACTCGTTACAATCAGTTCTTGCGGGAGACCACACGAGATACATACAAGGTCTTGTACTCCATGGTCCCATCGTCGAGTTTGTGCGTCTAGACATCAAACCACAATTRTGTCGGGAGCGCGATGAAGYTGCCTGCTGCTAGTCGGCCCGCTTCCGAGTTGACAAGGCCGGTGCACGGGCCGAAGCGGTCAGCCATCGCCCGAGAAATACGTCTATCAAGGAACTATCCACAGCCTTACAGCGTCACCGTCGCTATTCAGCCGCGTCCGATAYAACCTTKGAAACACCGCCATTCAGAGTGAACATGTCTGCACCGGGAATACCCAATCTTCTTTCTCTGCGAGGTGGGACACGTTCCAGAGGAGGTCGTGGTCCAGGCCGTGGTCGCGGTACTGGTCGACCTGATGCACAATATCGTAATGATGTCGATATCCAATCCACGGACAACGATGCAGCAGTCTCAAGGTTGAGTGCAGTAGAACTAGGTTATTTACACGATCCCTTTGCGCCATTRTTTGTCRACGGCCCTGGCACACGACGCTTACCAATAATCAATCGAGGTACATGACATYTGCTAGCAGTATACTTCTTTTCGCACTTTCTAATAAGTCGGTAGGTACATACACTCGAACTACGGCTATCGATACCTTTATCAGTGCCTTTCTATCAGACACGCAAAGAAGTGCTGACGAGCCTGCGTTGAAGAGGCAGATAATATCTCTTGGTGCTGGGACTGACACGCGATATTTCAGACTTCGAGCGGAGAACAAACATCATGATCTTGTCTACCATGAATTCGACTTCCCTTCTGTGTGCAAAAGAAAATTCCAAGTTGTAGTGAACAACCCATCCTTGTCTCACCAGAACGAAACCTCGAAGCTGTTTAGTCGACAGGTTACCGAGGCGAAAGAAGGCGAGGAAGAGTCACAGTGGGGATTCGCTGGCTCAGAACATGGACATACAGATATTCAATATTGTTGTCATCCGCTCGATCTTCGACGACTACCAACCACCCCGTCGATGAGGTTCTTGCAATATTTCCGTGGCCTGAGATCTGACTTACCAACACTGATAATATCAGAATGTTTCCTATGCTACTTGGAAGTGGACAATGCCAAAGAAGTCTTGGAGTGGTTTGTAGATAGGATACCATCCCTTGGAGTGATATTATATGAACCGATAGGAGTCGACGATGCTTTCGGGCAGATGATGGTCGCAAATCTTGCAGCTAGAAATATTAGCATGCCGACAGTGAAGGTCTATAAAACACTRGCCGACCAAAAACAAAGAATGTCGGAGCTTGTGTGCAATACAACCGATGCTGGTCGGTGTCGAGGCGCGCAAACGATAGAGCATATTTGGCAAGAATGGATACCTGCGGCGGAGAAAGAAAGAGTTGATGATCTAGAAGGGTTGGACGAGGTTGAAGAGTGGCAGATGTTAGCACGACATTATGCGGTTGTATGGGGATGGCGTGGCGACTCTGGTTGGGAACATTGGAAAACAATTCAGGATGATCTCGCTCGGCCCAATATTGAAGCATCACAAACCTGAGACATTAGAAGCCAAACACTGTTCTAGATTGACCATGGCTTCCCTGACGACGTCTGCATTCTTCACATCACTCCCTGCAACCACTCTGCATCTCGATATTTACTTTTATTGCTCGACATCGCACAATTGCTTTTGACTCGTGGAAAAACTGTCAATAATTGCAAAATGTATACCTCTCAACTTGCAGTGGTTTCGATATTATTACTACTGTCTTCAAGCATACAAGCTCTAACGTACAAGTTGGATACCTCATATTCGGGATCAAATTTCTTTCCAGGTTTCAACTTCTTTACCGTAAGACAAYCTGAACAGTCAAGACCCTCGGCTCATGTATAGGAGATGAAATGCTAACATAAAGTAGGAGCCAGATCCGACCCATGGGTTTGTCAGGTAAATGGCACCATAACCCTTGCTTTGACACCGTTAACGGTCGAATGTAGTTATGTCTCCGCCTCTGAAGCTAGCTCTCTTGGACTAGCAGGTGTTACTAGAAATGGAGCTGCTTTCATGGGAGTAGATTATAACTCGCGGCTCAGCCCSTCGGGACCTGGACGCAAAAGTGTTCGTATAACTTCGAAGAAATCATGGACGCATGGCCTGTTYATTGCGGACATTGCTCATATGCCAGGTGGAATCTGCGGTACATGGCCGGCTTGTAAGTTCCTCCAAAAATTACAACATAGAGCTTATACTGACTACCGAGTAGTTTGGTCATTTGGACCCAACTGGCCTAATAGTGGAGAAATCGACATCATAGAAGGTGTCAATAGTCAGAAGACGAACACCATGGCTCTACATACGTACCAAGTCCTGCATCTTCCATTTTATCTGATGTCTAACACGGGACAGTTCCCCCAATTGTGTCATGTCACCAAGGTCACAACTTGGCGCGATCTTGAGCCAAAATTGTGATGGGAACACCAATCAGAATGCAGGATGCGGCAACCTTTCCCCATCTTCGAAATCATATGGTAAAGGGTTCAATGCCATCGGGGGTGGCGTATATGCTATGGAGTGGACCTCAGAAGCTATCAAGATCTGGTTCTTTCCGCGAAATGCTATACCTTCGAATATCAAGAGTGGAAAGCCTGTGCCATCCGGATGGGGAACACCTCAATCCAACTTCCAGGGKTGTGATATTGATAGCCACTTCAAAAGCCACAACATCATATTTGACACGACGTTCTGTGGAGATGTAAGTCATGGTCCTGAACCTCATGCCGTGATACCGAAGCTGACATGTTAAACAGTGGGCCGGAAATGTTTGGTCAACCGACGCTACTTGTAATAAGCTTGCGGCTAGTTGTACTGACTATGTCGCTGGCAACCCTTCCGCTTTTAGAGATGCGTATGTTCCCTTCTTCACTAGTATTCAAAATCGAATTCTCATCTTAAGGTGCACAGGTATTGGAGTGTCAACTCACTCAAGGTGTATACATCTTCTTCCGTTCGCATATCCTCATTCGAGAACGCGCCGGACGCGGAAAACGTGCTAGGTGGCGAGGAAGCCATCTCAGCTGAAGATGATAACACTTCCGAACAACCCCTGAATATGCAAGCTCCAGAAGCACCAGGCTTCGGTGAGTCCTCAGTGGGCCAGACAAAGCCTGGCACGTCCAACGCACACAATCYTTCACTAGGCGAACAGGAACCGGCACAATTCGCCGAGCTTCTTTCTCACGACAGTCCTTCAGTATATGAGCCTCCATCATTCAGCCCACTCTACAACCCTCACTCGGAAGCAAATATTATAGAGGATCCCTCTTCTGAGTCACCTCGACCAGAGCAACCACCTTGCTCTGACGATGCAACCCTCACGTTCTCGCCATTCCCACCCACTTCTGARGCTACGGAAGCAATGAACGTGCCTCTTGTCATGTTTCCTGAAGTTCAAAACGTCACGCAGGACCCAGAGCAATCGACACGAGTCTCCACGAGTACAATACCTCCTTCTGATACAGACAAATGGAACTCGGGCATATTTGCKGATGATGAGCCCCTWAAACCTAGAAATACAGTAGAGAAACGAGCGGGACCTGAGAAYGCGTCAATTCCACTTACTAAAAATGCTACCAYCTYTACTTCCGCAACTSTCATAAATGACCAATCCGCCAGGAAGACTGGATTGCCTGTGCCGCCTGGCAAGGTGTTTAACACTAGTCGCACTGCCAACAATTCATTGGGCGACAATTTCACATTTGCCAACATGACTCTTGGGAACCTGACTATGGGAAACCTTACGACCACTGRTCAAASGCTCGATAATGAGACTGTTGTTGCCAGCAATTTCACRTTTGCTAACCTGACYCATACGAATATAACTGTGCGAAACCTTACTACTAGTAATCGAACCCTCGACGATCAAACAATTGTTGCGTCTTCTACACTGGCCTCCTCTCTGCCTTCCTCGTCGGACTTCATTTACCTCGGCTGTTTCACCGTTGACAAGTCCAACTTCGTCGAAGCATGGGATTCACAGTGGTCCTACCCGGACGCTTGTTTYAGTAGCTGCGCAGCATACTATAAGCCCTACGCCGCTCTTTCGGGGACAAAGTGTCTATGCGGTACCACTGGCGATCTGGGTATACTATCTAGCAMTTCAAAATGCGACAGCGCTTGCCCAGGAAACCTAGATACTGTGTGTGGTGGGGATCTCACCCAGGGAGCGAATACCACTCTGGTTGTGAGAGCTCCGCAGGATGAGTCGCTTGTCGTTAGTCTYTTCCAAAGAGAACAGCCGCCTCCYGATGATAMATTCCCAGCAGCGGCCGCGAAGTTGAGCAATGACTATGTCGAATTTCTCTATGAGGGCTGCTGGCTCTTGGATCAAACTGGGGAGCCAAATTTCGAACTACGACTCAAAGATCCAAAAATGACGCGGCAGACTTGCCTGGATACTTGCAAAGATTCCGCTTACTCGGGGCTCTACTACGATGAATGTTATTGTGGTCTCTACATACCTGCGCAGGAAGAGTCCACCTGTACCTTCAACTGCCCTGGAGATAAGGCAACCGAGTGTGGCGGATACTCAGCATCTCACAGTACGGCGATGAGTGTCTTCTCGAACCCTCGCCGTCCATCCATAGACCCACCAGACYCTACCGTCTCGATCGAAACCTCAAACGTGACCAGCTCCACCAAATTCAACTTTGAATATGTTGGTTGTTTTGCTAAGAAGGCAGGCGTCCCTAATTTCAGCTTGCGTTTCCAGTCTTATGGCATGACCCAAGAACTTTGCTTCACGATATGCCCAGGCTCTCTTCTTGCAGCAGTGCATTCTACTGGATGCTATTGTGGTAGTTCTCTTAGTCTTCCGACACCTCAAAGCAACTCTACATGCAGTCTGCCTTGCCCTGGTGATGCAGACACAAAATGTGGGGGGGATACTGGAGGTATCTCCTTGAGTGTCTTTCAGCAAGTTGGTGGAAGTTCAATAAAGCGGAGAARTTTGAAGACTCTCCAGGCTCGCGGCATAGGGCAAGATACTTCGGTATCATTGACTCCTACACGCCCTGAAATGGAAATATCTGGTTATGCATTGGGCAGTACTCCTGAGGTCGAATCGCACTCAGGCTTGGGAAGCTCTCAACCTCCTCAGCTCCATACAAAAACTACAACAAGATCTCACGCAAGCGCTTCCATTCACAAAGCGCGTCCAACACAGACAACTACACTCTCACATTTGGGAGGAACATTCAACATATACCTCAATAAGCACAAAGCTGTAGCCGACAAGATCCCACTGCTAGAAGCACACAAAGATAACCCTACCCAAATTGCCGTCGACTCCGAGCAATCAATGAATCCAGAATATTGCGTTGTCTGCGAGAAAAAGAAGATTAACATCACAGTCGTCACAAGTAAGTCTCCCTCTAAACTTCTCAAAACACACTAGTCTAACCTCTACAGCAACACTCCCCTGCGCCCCCTCCCTCCCATCAAAACTCACTACAGACACAATCGCCCACAACTACAAAAACGTAACCCTCAAACCCACTAACAAAAAGTTCAACTCTACAATCCATTCCCTCCCATCCAACCGCACAACCTCCACAACGCCCCTAACCACACCTCCCAAATCCCTCGCTCCGGCTGCAACAACACCTGACGCCTCCTCACCCACGCCACCTCTTCGTCCATCTGCAGATGCCATACCTTCCAAACCCACGACCGGGGCCGCCGGACACGTGGGTATAGGAATGGGATTGGGTAAATATGTCGTACTGATGATGCTGATGGTGCTTTGGACGTCGATGTCAGCCAGCGGCCTGCATTTTGGCGATGGGAGGGTCGTTGTTGAGCAGGTTGTATTGGTTGAGGAAACGGTTATGGTGGATGGTCGTGCTGGGGCGGAGAAAGGGAGGAAAGCGAGATTGAATGATAGGGGGATCTGAGGCGCGTGGTGCATAACGGGGAGGTGTGCTTTTGTGTGGCTGTCAAATCAGCGTTTGGGTATATTGGTTCGGTTCAGTCTCGCAGCGCAGTTTTGCTTTGGTCTTATTTAGCGGAAATGGAAATGGAAATGGGGTTGGGATAGGTGTTAGATATAATAGTAATATCAAGAGTTTTTAATTGCTATGGGAGTTTTGGCGTGGAAAGCCTTGGGAGTGTGAGAAATAGATCTTTTCATAAGGTCGTCAATTCTAAATCTCGAGTAAGGATAAAGTATAATTTAACTAACCATCACTAAACACAAATCAAATAATCAATCATGGCCCCTTATCAATCGCTCATCCTCCTCCCCATCATCACTACCCAACAACGAATCATCATCACCCAAACTAAACTCATTCCCAACCATCTCCATCTCCTTCCCACCCGCCATCTCGCATCATCCACCCCCTTCTCAACATCAATATACCACAACAACGGGATCGGCAACACAACAAGGACTGCCAAAAATATAAAAGCGCCGCGAATCGTCCCCGTACGATCAACGATCATGCCCACCACAGCAGGCCCCACTGCTGAGCTTCCTTTGTCGGTTACAGCGTATAGCGCATAGAAAGCAGCTTCTTTCCCCTCTGGTATCAAGCGGCCGTAGAATGCTCGACAGTAAGATGACAGTCCGCCCATCACGAATCCATGGACGATACCCAGCGGATAGATCTCCCAAGCCTGTTGCAGCCCGCCGACGCCCCAATTCCGGATGAACGGCACGAATCCTAACAGGCCGTAGAGCGGGATGATTTCCATGGCGCACACACACGCGATGATGAGATTCCGCGTGGGCAGTTCGAAGCGTCGCGAGATGAGCGGCCACACGAAGGCGCCGAGGATACCGGCGGATGTAGCTGTGATGGATAGGAGCGCGATGGCTACGGTGCCCATTTCGAGTTCGGTGCGCGCGAAGAGGATGGCGGTTCCCGAGACGGTTGCTATGGAGTCGGAGAGCAGGAACCAGGCGATGAGGAAGAGGATTATTTGGTTTAGTTTTAATGCTTGTTTGATGGTTTGGAATAGGCTTTTCCACGCGAATGTGGTGTATGAGATGGCGGAGCGGAGTTTAGAGGAGGATGTGTTTCTGGATGGGAGGGGTGGGCCGGGACGAGAACGTAGCCAGAGGCTGGAGGGGATGGTGAAGGCGAACCACCATATTCCAACTAGGAATAGGACGAGACGGAGGGGGAGGGTRGAGGATATACCGTCGATTTTGGAGAGGCTGAAGAGGAGTAGGATGGAGAGGACCTGGACGAATACTGCTGCGATGTAGCCAATTCCAACTCCTCGCGAGGAGAYTTTTGTYGATAGGGCTAGTGATGGGGAATCACTGGTTCGAGTCGATGATGAGTCGAATGAGTTTAGTGATGGTCGTTGGATATCTGGGTGATTCGATACCAGGACTGGAAGGAAGGAGTTCAGGATTACGAATGAAGAGCCGAGACATGTGACACCTATCACAACCAGTACAGGCGCTACAAGGAACGTCTGGGGCAGGACAAGGAGAAATAACATCGACGAAATGGCACCAGTGAACCCAAATCCAAGCAGGAGTTTCTTCCGATTATTCCCTATCAATCTCATTAACTCAATCTTTCTCCACAATATCAGCTTGGGAATTACCATAATCAGCCACCGAACTAAAAGATATCAAAGCCAACGCTTGCACAAACACCGCCAAGGAAAACGTATACATGGCAAAACTCGAAGTCGTAATCTCGGCTCCGAAAACATCAACAACACATTGCTTATTCTGCTCTTCCGTAGCTCGTATTAGTAGCCGGGAAGCTGTATCTGTGGCATTTTGAGTGGCTTTGGTCATGCAGGATGTGGACTTGTCAGACCACCAAACCCCACGTTCGCGAGCTAGTTGTTCTAGAGTTACGGGCAGGAAAGAACCTATACAATTAGTAAAGAGCGTAAATGATAGTAGGTTGCGACTATAAGTGTGATACTTACCAACTCCACAAACAGCAAATACTTCGGCTGCAAGTCCGTAGGCATAAAAACCTCTCAGCTCCCGCTTGCTTGTAGGCGAGGTATCTTCGCCTTCATACCTGGGCTTGCGCCGCGAGAGGGGTGCTTCCTCGATCATGATGATATATATGAGGAAAGTCTATTATGTTAGAAAAGCTACAAAGTCACATCGAGGCTTCGTTTTGATAGTGGTGAAGTTTCAGCGGTGAGTTCTAGGTTGTCAGCGTTTCGAGGTGGGGCTCGGTTCGCGCGGAATAGGAATGCAGGGAATGGATGCAATGACGTTGGTTGGTGATTTGTAATCCTCTCGGCGCTACGTTTTAGTGTTGTGAAGGTTGTGCTGAAAGGTGTCGTATGTCCGTACGAGGTTGATTTCCGAACAATTGTTCAAGACATGATAGAAATGCAATTTCACTGTAAAGGAAACCTTGGAGAGAGACCTTCATGCCTGTGCTCGATTGGCGAAGACGATTAGGGGCTCGCTGAAAGCTTATTTGATGATTCGCTTACTAAGCGACCAAGCTCAGTTTCTGGCAACCTCAATAAATTGTTTACATCCTTTTCATCTCTATAACATTACGAATTGCCTTGTTTGTTTTCATTTTCTATTTAACTCGGAATAAGCATACTGTATAGGTCACGTTGGAAGATAAGTCCCGGTTCAGGTTGAGTCGCTGCCGCGGGAGAAAAAACGAAACTGGGGACTGCTAAGCGAGGAAGGAGTACGTAGCTCTGAACGAGGAATTGGAACTCGTAAGCGAGTGAGACGTAACACTTAACGAGTGAAACGCTTCGGCAATGATAATTCCGACTCATAGTGTGAAATGAAGATGAATTAACGCAGTTGATATAAGTATTCACGTGGGCTCCAAGGACGGTAACCCTCCGATAAGTGATTTGAGTCTACTTGATCTCATTCGTTCGATCAAATTTTGCTCAGAATTCCCTCTCAAGACCGTACCTTGAGCCTCAGAATCGATCGTACTCGTATCCTTTATGAGGGAACACCAAGTACATATATATAGTAAAGCTCAACCGATAGGCTTCCGAAAATACGGAGTCATGTCCTCATTAAGCATATACGTCGACTATCATTGTTTAGCAAACACATACAATAATCCGAACCACATCCTTTAGCGAGAATTAGTAAGACTCACAGCTCTGTACTCCTTCCTCGCATCCTCGTTTTCACTAATTTGCCGACACTTCTCAAAGAATTCTTCTCTCTCCGTCCTTACCTCTTCATCCCACAACCTCCTAAAATTGGCTCGTGAAGACGGATCGATAATCTCCTTCCACTTCTTGATTCGAACTTCACTCCATGTGTCTAGTATTGAGTCATCGGTGAGGCCATGGTGTATACCGAGGAGRCAATCGAAGAGGGTAGAGACATCTGCTATTCCACCCGTGAGACCTAGCCCTCCACTATGAGAAACGTGAGCCTTGCGAAATAAGCAGTGTGGAGCTTGGGAAGAGGACAGCGAGAGAAACATACAATGGATTACAGAGATGAGCAGCATCGGCTACCAACAGCACTCTGTTGACTCTCATACTTCGAACGCATCTCTGATGCAGTTTATAAGGACCGATGTTAGCAATTTTAWACTCGTCCGGTTTTGGCTTGCCAGGCAGGATTTCCTCGAAGCGTCGTGGCTGGCGTTTTATATACTCCTCGTTCGTTAGCCCCAACTCATCACCATATGTTACCCTCCACATGCCGTCCAGCGTAATTTTTGCTGCCATATACCAATTCTTGGGATCAACAATGAACTGAGAGTCCCAGTAATTGAACTTGTGGAAGTCGTAGTAGACCTGCCTGATGATTAGGAATCGCAAARGATGTGGTATCTCGATTATACGTACGTTCGTAGCAATGATTTGGCTGTTCAGAGTCTCTCCAGGAAAATCATCGCCGTACAAGCTCTTTCGAATTTGGCTGTTGGCACCATCACATCCAATGACGAAAGATGCTCCCATTGAAATATCTCCAGCTTCAGTCTGGACTTTGACTCTTGCGGTATGCGTACTYGKGTCTTGATCAACRCTTACCACCCTGTAGTTCCACTTTATTTCCGCACCGGGCTGAGCTTCAAAATCCTTCCTGAGGATGATAAGAAGCTTATCTAGAGGCAAACAAATCATCGCATCCTCATAAGTTGGATCCGGGTGGATGCTAGTGATTATCTTTCCTTCGGGAGTGCGCCACGCAAGACCTTGTGGCCTATATCCTGCAGTTAGGACCTCTTCGAACACACCACATCGTCGAAGTTCGCGGACGGAAGATGGGGCATAGTGAGCCGCACGTGGGTTCGTATCGAGCACATGAGACTTCTCGAGGATTAGAACTTGGATCCCTGCTTTTGCAAGCAGAATKCCCAGAATAAGTCCCGATGGTCCAGCTCCTACAATGATTATCTGGCATTGGCATTAGCTCAGACACAACTTGTTCTCGCTTGATTGCCTTGACCTTGGGAATTCGTTTCGTCTCCATATCGGCCACGTATCATGGATTCAACTTGCGGTCAAGTCCACTCTGGTGTGGCCTCCATACTGTCTGCGCTGCATTCTGCAGAATAGACAGTGAAAATTGAAAACGCGAGCGACAAAACGGGAGACTTCTCCAATAAGGCTCTATTTGTCAATGTGGGGTCAGACAACAAAATACCAAGCAGCTTCGTAAGGATGATGTCAAATCGTGTGGGGTACTTGAACATGATCGAATATATGCAGTGACAGGGCCAAATTAACCAGAGCTGTCRATGCCGCGGCATCTCTGGTCCCTTGCATAGAAGGGTTGCGCAAAACGCTTAAGATCTCGGTCCTACAGGGATATCAGAAAGCAATATGAGCAGTCCACAGGCCACTAAGCCTACTGAAGATTGGAAGATGAGAAACCAGCATCTCGCAGCAAAGTGTATGGAACCACGTCCGCTGAACTGGGGTGATATGATATCTTGACATTGAGGGTAGGAGACGGGTTGAGATTATGATTCCGTATCAGATACTCTCGCTCTTACTGAGCTAGAATTTGGTCACGTTTGTAGCAGTGTTCAGAATTGTTCATACAAAGATGGACGGTACTTTTGAGAGGGAGGTTGTTAATGTAGAGCTGTGGAGCGAGGGTCTAACGCACGGACCAGCATCGTGACCGCCACGGACGAAATACGGCAACCGAGAGCGCCTGCAGCTCACTCTTCAGGCTGAATGCTTCTGCGGACCTCCTCTCCTCTCCGTCATCAGAAAATATCAGAGACAGCATCTGGGCCGTACCAATAGGAGGTCTACCTTCTCTCGACTMTCTCGCAAAGTTTCATTAGGACTGGGATGTCCTTTTTCTCTTATTGTCACATGTTACGTCCTTGTCAATGTTTTATTGATCTTCACCAAATAACTGATCTCGGTAATCCGGCTGGCTACATATGAGCTTGTGCAACATGCCGGTCCATCGTCTTCAAGTACATCAGTTTAAAGTCTACAGTATCCCACTCTTTGTTTTTCCAGATATGTCATCCAGTGTTTTGTGGTCCAGTATTTACACATACACGCTCTATGTGCGGATCTAGATCTCGCGGGGTACAGAAGTGCTACAATTGATCGGCGACCCCCCTCATCCGGAGACGAGGCGAGGCTACACGTCCGGAAGAATTCATGTCGTCTGTCATACTTTATGGAGCGTGTGCAGGACTAATTTCCTGCCGAGTACTTCTTAAAGGCCAGACGTCGCTCTCGGCGTAGAATGGCTGGTTTACGTTGGAAGCTTGGGACTCTGTTCACTCCAGAAAGCTTCGTTAGATAAATTGGAGATTGTGGTTGACAATGCTTGCTTCAGCTTTATTGATACTTGGTGGAAGTGTCGTCGCTCTTGCTGATTCCCAGCATTGGCCATCTTGGAGCAAACCCTCATGGGACAAACCTCACCACGAACCTCACCATCCTGAGCATGRCCACCAAGGTTGGAATGTGGACTTCAAGAACTTCGTAGCTTTCGGGGACAGGTAAGATGGTATCTCTCGAACTCTGGGCACGTTTCTGATCAGATTTCTAGCTATACCGACGAATCTCGACTTTCCTACTTTTTCGGACATGATGGTCAAGGTCCCCCTCCAGGAGTSCTCACTCCATTCAGTAACACCACGGCAGGTGGTGGTGTGACTTGGCCAAGATATGTTGCTGAATACAGCGGTGTCTCACTTTATGATTACGCAGTAGCTGGTGCGGTATGCGACAATAAGATTATGTATCGATATCTGGAAGGAATCAATGGACCATTCCCAGATGTAGTGTACGAAGTTGATTCTTTCGTATCCGACATCAACTTTGTCAACGCAACGACAAATACCAATACGCTATACACCAACAGGAAGCCAGACAACACAGTTTACTCTATGTGGATTGGGACCAACGATCTGGGAAATGACGCTTTCATTACTGATAGCTCCTTGAATGGAACGACGATTCCCGATTACGTCGATTGTATCTTCGACAGATTTGATACACTCTACCAGAATGGTGCTAGATATTTCGTTCTGATGAATACTGCCCCCTTGGAACTCTCGCCACTATATGGTAGGCTTGGCAACGGTGGTCTGGCTGCTAGTCACTATTGGCCCAATAAGGTAATACACTCATCGAGAAATTAACCCCATGTTCTAACCGCGTCATAGCCCGCCAATATCACCGAAATTTCTTACAAGATGGAGGAGTACACCCAGCTTGTCAACAGTATCTACAGCTATCGAACACCCTTCGAATTATTGATCGCAAAACGTTACCCGGGAGCTTCAATTGCCGTKATGGACATGAACGCTTTCATGTCTGAGATATACTACAATCCCGCACCGTACCTCGCCTCTCCTGCAAATGTCACCGGACAGTATTATCTCTGTGATCTGGATGGAAACAATTGTACGAGTGCAGAGCTCTCACTTGATCACTTTTTCTGGTATGATGAACTTCATCCCTCGCAGCAGGTGGACARGGCAATTGCGAAGGAGTTCATAAATGTGGTGAAGGGCGGTTCGAAATACGCTACGTACTGGTCTGGATCTGAACATTAGTGAGCRGTGGATGGTGAGGGATCGGCTAGAGTTAGGGATGAAGATATAGCATAATTATATACATAAGCATTAGTTCCTATGTCCACTGTCAGCRCTATCTTGTTGTCATAATGATTGTTTCAATTGCAGATACATACGTCTCTTGCTCTTCCACGTCATGACAGAAGAGATCTTGACGGGAAAGTAGCGGTATGTCGTACAAGTCGTAAGSGCTCTTTGATATCAGGCTGCCCGGACCCCTAATTCTGYGAGCATGGTCCTCTTTTCTGAATGCTGCCCTGCGATACTGACAGAAGATCGAGAAATTGTGCTCGAGATAAGATTAAAATCACCAAGTATTTAATCTTAACTTCCCATTTCTCGTGGATCTTTCGCTTGACTCTTCACCTGACTTCTCCACACCATCTCCACATCCCTCGCTGTATCTACTCTAGGAGTTACCATCCGAAGCTCTTTTCGGGGCTAATCCATACTTCTTATGTAGCACAGCTTCATCTGAACTCTCTCGCTCTCCTCCAATATGAACCGGGTCTGGCCTGGGTAGGGTGATTCGGAGAATGTCGTGCATAAGTTGACTGCAACTCTGCGTTGTTAACCTATTAGCGGGCTGGGCCGAGGTTTTTCGCCTTCAAGACCCTGCTCGGCAACGCTTCGTGCTGCATGATTCCTCGATGTTTCTCATGATCCTGATCCATAACGCACCATCAGCACAACCTCAGCAGTTCGTTAGGGAGATTCTGACCAGGCTGGTGCTGGTATTGGCACGATCCCCTGGTTTCTCGCGCTCTAGATCCCCTGTCGTTCTTGCGCACCTCGCACACACAGAAGCAGGCAGATCAGCCATCCAGCTCCCCCCGTCGCGGTCGCACTCCCAGCCAGAGCGAGCAGCGACTATCTCGAATCACACGTTCAATTTGCGCCGTACGAGCCATGTCTGGCAGCGCCCTATCGTTGCCCTCATCAGCCATGTACGCACCGTCATTTGGATACTCGCCGGGAAATCCAGCTCCTCCCCAGTTCCAGAATGGCGCACCACCTCCGAATAACCAACCACCACATCAGCAACATCAGCAGCAACACCAGCAGCAGCAACAACAACAACAACAACACCAGCAGCAACAGCAGCAGCAGCAGCAGCAACAACATCAGCAGCCGCCGCCGCCCCATCACCCCCACCACCTCCAGCAGTCCTCCCACCAGCAACAACCTCCCGGCCAACAGCCTCAGCACATGATGTATAACACTCCTCCTCCGCAATATCCTATCGGTGGCATCCATCAATCGCCCTACGGCGCGTCTGGTCCGAGCATGGGGGGGAATGCAGGCGGGATGATGGCGATGCAGAACAACGGTATGGCGCATATGGCTGGTCCCCACGGTATGTTGCACCTCCATTTCTTGTTCGGACGTCTGGTCCAGTACCTACGAGGACCTACGAGGACCTACGAGTACCTACGATCCTCAGGACCCGACGCTGCGTCTTCCAGCCTCAATTTCCAGCGGTGACTGGTGACCGACAGACGGATCGCGCTTTCCTTCGAATAGGCGCTCGTCATTCGAGATCACCATCGCGTGTGCCGGCCTCGCATCAAGCAGGAGCCCGTCAGCAAGCTCGTCGAGCCCACCATGTCGAGCTATCCTCTATGTCTATATGCCTATCCTTGATTGTTAAGATTTTTGTATCCAGCAAACACCGCTGACTTGTCTCTTGTATGCAGTGCCGACTTATCAGACGCCATATTCTAGCTCACCGTACGGAGCGAGTATACCTCCTACCTCCTCACCATCTAATATGATGCCGAATTTTATGCCTCCCTCCTCTAATGCTCCATCCTACCCAATGAATGCGACGAATATGAACATGAACCCACAGCAGCAACATCAAGCTCAGCGCATGCAACCTCCTCCGACTACCTCTACCCCTACACCTGGCGCAAGAGCCTCACCCTTTGGTGGCATGCCTCTGAACACACCTCCAAACGCTTCTGCCACACAATCGCAATTTCCTACCCCTCAACCCCCAAATCAAGCACATTTACAAACACCAAATAATCAACAGGTGCAAGGAGGCAACCACGGAGCACAGATATTGACTCCACAGACACCAAACTTTCCTCCAGGTGCGCCGGGCGTGAATTCCGGGAACAACCTTGCCTCGCCATTGAGTCCTGGGTCGCAGACGCGAGAGAAGGAAAGAGTGTCACTCCTGTTGGACATTAATACGGAGCTTCTGATGGAAGTGATGCATTTGCAAATTTTGCAAGGAGAGCAGAAAAAGGACAGCTCAAAGGACGGCACAATGTCTGACGCCGACAAGGAGAAAGCGCAGAAGATAAAGGTCGAGATCACACAGGAATACGTGGAGTATGCAGYTTGATTTAGAGTCAATGGCCAGCTTGCTGACAGACAATAGATGTATGAAGAGACTCCAGTCCAACTTGGCGTATCTCGCCGCTATTGCAGACCGGTCACATAAGCCTTCATCTCAAATACCAGCGCATCCCGCGATAATGCTCGCGCCGGCTATCACACCTAAAACGACGAACAGGAATTCATCCAGTTCACCGAAGACAGAGGACAAGGAGGGCCATGAGGTTAAAAAGCCAGAAGAGTCTAACGCGGAACGGTTAGAGACATTGAARGATTATTACAAGCAATTACAAGCTTTATTCCCTGGCGTAGATCCGAACAAGGAGCCATCTGTACCTCAGCCAAATCCCGCAGCGAGAACACAATCGCAACAGCAGGTGGCTCAACAACAAGCAGCCCAACTTCAGACAGCGCAGCAGACGCAAAACAAGCAAATGGGCCAAGGTCCACCCCAAAGCCAATCTTCAGACTTCACACAACCACAGCAAAAGATGCAGCAAGAACTGCTACGACAAAAAATGATGCAACAAGCCCAACAACAGCATGCGCAAAATCAACATCAAATGGCTCAGAATATGCAGGGTATGACTCCTCAACAACCTCAGAATCGATGATAGCCAGCGTTGGCGGGCGGGTTTCCTCTATCAAATCTGTATCATGCATCCAACGTGTCTCTGGCTGGAGTATGTTTGATGGGCCGGTTGGCTTGCGCGGTGTTTGGGAAAAGTAGATGGGGCATTGTTAGGGTGATAGGCGCTTGCTTTCTTGTCTGAGTTGAGTTAAGACTTGGGGGCTGGTTTGTGGTTATGRATGGARGGGGTGGGGTGCGCGGGCGTSGTTTAACGTGCGCACAAGCTGATAATGAATATTATGATATCCTGTGTGAAGATTGATCTATCTGATTGATAAGATGAGGTCTGGTCGCACGTTCAAAGTAATCGGATTGTGGTGTGTTGTGTACTAGTGATCTGAGCGCGGTCTCGCTTAATATCAGAGCAAGATGTATTATACTAGGACTTTCAGTTTCTAGGGTCTGACGTGATAGATGTGGTGCAAGATCACTATCYTTGAATCTAGGCCCGGTGAGGKAGGGGACAAAGATCTTTAAGTTTTTCCCGTTCTGCATTTTTAGCCTGGCGATATGATTTGATTTGATAATTGAAGACTTGATTTGATCTAGGCACCTACATCAAAACACATCATTAATACACTGACTGGGCTTGCGTTACTAAGAAGGCGATGCCAACGGCCAACCCAATATTGTATCCATCTTCCAATAAGAAGACTTCTACGTCTTACCCTTCATGCACGCTGCCACACTGTTCGCCTTGTTGAGGCGAGCTGTAAACCTCTTATATGCCTGCCTCCTCGATTCTTACGATGCAAAGCCCAATGTTCAATTTCATAACCTAATACATAGATGGCCGGGAATCTCGCTTCTTACTTTCGCGATCGGGCGAAGTCCGTTGCTTCAGTGCGAGCACTCTTACTCATGTTGGAGGGTCTCGATGCTCAGTATGCTAAGGATCATGTCTCTCAAACGATGATTTGGAGCCATTTCGAAACAGCAATATTCGACTCTTGTACGTACTGCATTCCAAGCAAGCACCGTCAACATTTCGCTCACGAGACTTAGCTGAAATCCCTCAAGACGATGGGAGGACGCTCGGGATTTCAGGCGGAAGAGCTGTGATCGACTCTGTAAATGATGATTACATTGGCTTCTGATTACGAGAACAATCTTGGTTCGTCTACTCTGCTAGGAATATCTCTGAGCATGGCGGAATTGAGTGAGATTGCCAATGAGGGCAGTGCAGAGCATTTTGCAACCACGGTAGAGAATTTATTTATCGATTCTCGCCTATTTGTGATCACTTCTCGACATCTTGGTCTAGGACCATGGCAGATGAAGCCAGGCGATGAGATGTGTATTTTCGGAGGCGCGGATATGCCTTTCGTACTCAAACACAAAGATGAGTGTTTCCAGATCATTGGAGAGTGCTTTATCGACAACATGATGGAAGGCCAAGTTGTTGAAGCCATGAAAAATTCCGTCCCACATAGTGTATTAAATGAGTTGAGTTGAGTTGAGTAGGTTGAGTTACGCCACATACGTCATTTTCGACTAATCAGATCACTCGGATCTAGATAAGCGATATGGACTCGCTTAGTAAATATATATTTAAGTATCTATTTCTCCTCTTCTTTAGTATTAATATACTATTTATAGTACTACTCAAACTACTCAAACTACTCAAACTACTCAAACTACTCAAACTACTCAACCTAATTTTTACTACTCAACTCAACTCGAGTTGAGTTGAGTAGTTTGAGTTTTTTGTGAATACACCGGTCCCACATCACGGACCTTTTGACGCGACTGACTTCATGGAAGGGTTTCTGGACATGACAAAAGTTCCTGAGGCAGTTGTCGAGCAAGTGAAAGATATGAAGCGGAAAATCCTCGAGCTTTCAAAGATCAAGTATGAGGTTCTAAAAGAGAGCTGGATTGAAATCTGCTGAGGTGATTGCTGATAGCTTGTTCAGGACCAAAGATTTAGTGATATTGCCAAGCTTCTACGCAGTCGATCATTATATCGATACCTTTGAAGCGAGGTTTGACTGTATGTCAATCCAAGTCGTAGCACTAATAAAAGAATCCACCATTGGACTGAATATTAGAGTCATGGGTATGCGCACATACACCTAGCCCCTTTTCTAATAAGCGGGCGACTAGGAGACTCAGTGAGCTCGTTCTAAGTCTTTAGCCTTTGGAAGATACCCCRGTTTAAGTGATTGAGACTGTCGAAGGATATGGTTCAGGTAGCTCTGKGACTACTCTGSAAATTTCAGAATGACCCAGTCTAGGAGCAGACAAGACATTCAGACAAATAATTCCGAAGATTGACAGATAGTAGATATGTGATTCAAAGGTCACCACTTAAGAATCATGYCATTAAGTAAYTATTTTTCGTATAAAGCCACACTTMACWCTACMACCTCTTCCMTCTCTCGCACGTCAGAAACCTCAGCAAACTCACTCTACTATCTCGACACCACTTCTCTCGTACAAGACTATCCCACCAACAACCAACATCCTCCTCCACCCAAACCCCCCATAATGGTCCTCAATATAACCTCCTTAACACCAGTCCTCAAACCATACCACCAACAACCAAAAACACCACCACACCCCACCTCACACTCCCCAAACTCCTCCCACCCGAATCCCCAATGTCTCGAATCCATCAAATTACAAAACACATTCTGGACCATCTTATTCCCCACCCACCCCCTCAACACAGAAGAAATAACGCATTTCGAGATGATCCTTTCATCTCGTCAACAAAAACAAAACATCTCGCGACTGAACAGGAGTAGCTTCATCAAATTCCTCGCCTTCCTAGCATCGACATATATAGACCTCCACACCTCCCACTCCTGGACATCAACCAACTCAGATCCATCTCACACCACCACAATATCCAACCCATGCACCCAGCCCTCACGCACCACAACCGACACCCGGCGCGCCCACGCCCACGACCAAATCCGCTTCCACGCACGCCGCAACCTGCACTCCAACCCGAAGGACTTCTCGAACTTGATCCTGCGTACCGCGATGGACGTGACGGGCTATATMTGTGTTGGGAGGTATGAGGCGCTGGGACGGCCGGGGGGGTATTGTMGACGGTGGGCGGTGGAGGTTGTRGCGAATTATCAGGTTTGGGGTGCGGTGTTTAGGTTGGAGCAGGTTAGTGCGAGGGGGGAGGATAGGGCGGGGACGAAGGAATGGGAGGGCAGGGGAGAGGAGGAAGGGGTAGGGAGATCTGTGCTTGGTGTGTTTGATGAGAGGGTTTTGACGTTTGAGATTTGCCCGCCGGGGAGGGAGAGGTGGGAGAAGTGGGTGGATTGTTATATGGTGACTGTGGCGGAAGCGAAAGCKAAGAAGGGAGTGGATGAGATTAAAGATGTCGATGGGGTAGCAGGGACGAATACTAACAATTTGAAGAGATAGGTTAAAGAAGAAAGAGAATAGAATATAGGGGTAAAGAGTAAGAATGTAAGACATGTTGAAATAATAATGGACTCGAGTTCTGAAGATCTAGAGGCATAGCCCCCGCGATACACTTGTGTGAGGTTTGCTCTCTAGAGCGCTCGGCAACTGGTGTATAATTCCGGCTTGATTGGATGAACATCCCATAAATGGTGGCTATTGTTGCCACTACATACAACCATACCCCTCTTCCCTAAACCGCCTATTTGCCGATTCATTATAGCGTGATATATATATTCAACCATTATACTCTCATATCGCGCTTCGACTCCGTGACCTTGACTTATTCAGCGCTTCCTCCACCTTATTAATTCTCCATTCGCAATTCTCAGCGAACTCGCAACTCCTGCATTTATATGCTTCCTCGATAGCGACACCCTTGACTTCTCGCTCGCCTTTCCACCATTTAATTTCATCCTCCACGTAATTGGCCGACTCATTATCGTCCATTAAGAACGTCTTACTACCCATAACCTCACCGGTGTCTCGAGATCTATATTCTGCTCTTAATATTCGACCGAGCGAGTCCGCTCCATCGGGAAAAGTGAGTTGGAACTCCTCAGTCATGTAAGACCACAAGCTGGAAAGGCTGTTGTGGGCGAGTAGGGTGGTCATCGAATCTTGGCTAGGATTTGAGGGTACTGAGTACCCCGTTGATGCAGAATTTTGGGTTGATTCCTGTGAGGTCGGATTTGAATGTAGATATTCATCATTCTCGTTGTTGAGGCTTCCGATCTGAGCGATGAGCGAGTCAGAGAATGCTCTGTTGGGATCGAGGTTGTAGCGTTGCGTAAAAACAGAGAAATCAACGGAATTAGTTGCATGTGCTGACAATAGACGATGATATAGCATCAGCTGCATTTTCGTAGGTCGAAAAGCAGTGGCTGAGGGTAGACTCTTTGCCCCGCGAGTCTTCACATCGCAAACGTAGACTTTTTTCGTCTGCGTTCTTCGCTTTGCTCTAAATGCTTGCTTGATCGACGACCCGCCTGAGGCCTTGAAGAATTCCGCGATAGTAGCTTGATCGGGCGCGCGCCCTTCGTCGACTGGTTGTTTCTCAAGGAATCCTTCCAGATCTGCGTCTGGACATATATATGATAGCTCATCAATGATCCCATTGACTACCTGTCCATCTATTGTGCCCACTAATTCTAGTTCTCGGGTCATGCCTGTATAGCGTAATGTTCGCAGACCTTGTATCGCATTCCAGATTCGCAGCCCCCAGTGATCCTCTTTCGTGGTCACGTCGATTCTCACGGTGGTATGAACCTGATCTTCAAGCTTTTGATGCACGGCGCTGCCCTCCTTCATTGCCGCCGTTCGTCTCACTCTTCCAAGCTTGGTCAAAGAATACCAATATTGCAATTCGCACCATGCTGGTGAGACAATATCCGTGACCGAAAGTGCTTTCCTGGGAGCTGTTCGAAATCGCTCCAGCGGTGATCGTGTATCAGGAACGTCGGGTTCTTTCGACTTCGTTTCTTGTGGAGGCTCCACAGGACCAACAGGAGGCTTACTGATTCGGTTGCTCACTAGACGCTTTCGCATCAGTCAGAGAGATGCGAATAATTCCAACTACCACTCTTACCTGCCGTAACAGAATCGCCGAGGTGCTCATCCGACATCTCTGCAGACTGCGCTGCGTGGAGCGAAGGAGACCATTCTTGCCTTGCGACAATGCGCGGCAAACGAAGAACAGATTCCCTCCCATCGCGTTCGATATCATTCACGATAGGGTTGTCGTCCACGGCGCTCTGAGATAATAATTGGGTTACCAGCAATTCCTCTTCGGGCGAGAATTCTGATCCATAATCGCTTTCCACGTCGTTCACTTCGACTTGTGTGGCAGGACTAGCCATGCCTCTGTCATGATATTTTAATCTATTTTAATCTTGTCTATGATAATCGCCCGTGCCCGCGGGCGAGGTTGACGCGCCATCACGTGAACTGGTCTTGAATGCAGGGATCAGATCTTATCTCCTAACGCCTACTAACCGCGGATCGCCTAGATTCCTACCTACGAAGTAGAAGTTCCCCTCTACGAAATACGAAAAAGACTAACTAGCACTTGGTCAACAGGTCGACCTCACAGTTCTATTCTTATATTCTACCTATTCAAGTTTCGTATCCGAGATACCAATCCCCATTCACCCATTCAGGTCATCTTGGGTTCTGCCTCACCCACGTCCAAGATGAACAATTCGCCCTCCGCCACCCTATTCGGTAGCAGCCTGGAGGTGTCACCAGGCTGCATCGTATTCCACAATATCTGAAACGTGGGTAACTCGAGCCTTGCAGCTATCTTCAACCTCACCTCAACATTTGCTCATCTGTTCGTATTTCCGTATCCGATCATTTGACTCCACCAAAGCAATATTTGATACGCAAACCGCCGGCGATAGATAGGCAGCAGAAATCATATCACCTTCGAGCTACCCTTCTCGTCTTCGAAGTTTGTGTTTAATCGTTCACGCTATACCTGGGCTACGACATCGTAC
The DNA here is from genome assembly GCA_003988945.1 of Chaetoscypha palmicola. Taxonomy (NCBI): domain Eukaryota; kingdom Fungi; phylum Ascomycota; class Leotiomycetes; order Helotiales; family Helotiaceae; genus Chaetoscypha; species Chaetoscypha palmicola. Next base: position 35,457 of record QYAH01000574.1, read on the forward strand.
CTGCATATCTTCGGGAGTTCGCAGAAGGCTGTTACGATCTTGGACGTACTGTACAGTACATCACGTGTTTAGCTGTCCATCCAACCTTGGAACCACCTGGGCATATCTACCTAGGTATCAGTACAAGCCCATTGGAGATCTTGAGTGCTCCTTCCTGAGACACAGTCAATATTGATACCAAAATGGATTCTCACAGCGTAACTTCAACAAAGCTTACACGGCCGACACTCACATCTTTGCCAACTGAGATCCACCTACTTATAGCCTCAAACCTCACTTATCCAGATGCGCTGTCTCTGAAACATACAAATCATCATTTTTACGACCTCGTTTATACTGGTGTGAATCTCAAGATCGAATGGCTGATTGAGAGGAGGAGATTACACCTCGATTGTCCTCATGATAAAGGATGTGAGCTCGGCAGTGACATGAGATTCTGCAGAGGTAGCGTTCGGTAAGTCAGTCCACCACAAATTACCTCCGATCAGTGCATTTTCAGTTGTCCAGCTACTAACATAACCTCCAGACTACTCATGAAACGCCGCCGCGAACACGGCGAATGTGAACGTCGTCCAGGCGGACGAGGATGTCTGGTATTCGGCACAAAGATATGCACTTATCGCAAAGAGTATACCAAACTCGAACGAACGGTGATGATATTACGCAAAGTCTTTCGAAAGCTTGCGGTGCTTTTGTGGTGGTTTAGCCTTGCTTTGCTTGGTGCGGGAGTAGCTTGGGTGTGGATGGAGAGTCAGCGAAGGAGTACCGCGCTAGTCTCTGAGAGCGCTGTTATAGGTCATGAAGGTGTTTGAGTCTGATGGGTCTGAGGGTGTATTCTCATGGAGCGATGAGGTGGGCGTGTATGACTTAAGTAATATCTTTAGAGGGAGCTGCTCCCAAATGGTTGACGGGGCTATACGAACGTTCGTTAATATGTAATGGCACAGAAAGCATGGACTAGTGCACCAATTACTTACGAGCTCGGGCTACCTCACTTGACCTTCGAAAGCGTCATCACATTACAGTCTAAGATTTCAAAGAAGTCTACCAAGAATGCCTATCCCCATTCCAATCCCAAAACGTCGCCCCTTTCGCATACCTCCCCACAGAATCCTCTTCACTTCCTCCCTCACTCTCCCTGCTCCCACCCCACCCAACAGCATCCACAACCTCCAGCACCCCCTTCACACTCTCTCCAACCTCAATCTGTCCTTCCACCGTCCAGCTCAACTCAACACTACTCGCCATCTCAGTCTTGACCTCACCGGGATGCACGACCAACACCACCGGCCCTCCATTCCCCACCCTCCTTTCCTCCCCTTCAACCTCCACAATCTCTCCCTCATACTTCCGACGCAGCTCACAACTCAGATGTCGAACCCCCATATTCAACGCCGCCTTCGACATCGCATACGCCGCAAAGCCATCCTCGTAATCTAGGAACTGGCCCCCGGAGCCGGAGTCGGAGGACATGAATACGAGATTGTGGAATGAGAGGGAGGGGTGAGAGAGCAKGAGGGCGGCGGCGTRGAGGGGGCCGAGGGCGTTTGTGCGGAGGTGGTGAAGATGGGTTKGGAGGGAGCTGTAGTGAGTTAGTAGACTAGATRTGACATGGAGGCGTGACTTCATTGCCAGATAAGATAGTTCTCACAATTCTGAAATCCGTCCGGGATATTCTAAGATCCCAGCGTTGAAAATAACTGTATCAATCAACCCCATGCCCCCATCCATCATCCCCCCCACACTCCCCACAAACCCCCTAACACTCGCTTCCTCACTAACATCACAATCTAGCACCCTTAAACTCTCATTCGTCTTTAACAATTTGTCTAGTTCTATAGATGGAGATCGCTGCGTAGCAATGACGAAATGATCTTTATCAAGTAACTGCCGCACGAACTCGAGGCCGATTCCGCGGGAGGCGCCTATTAT
>QYAH01000575.1:0-13695 GCA_003988945.1 Chaetoscypha palmicola
TGGCTGTAGGCCTATAAATTACTTACAGCGTAGTTATAGCGTAGTTACAGCGTACAAGCCTGTACTCGCACTACTTCTGACCGCGTCCTCCGTACTGTACGCAGTAAAATTTGCTACTTCGAAGTACAGTAGACATTTCTCTAATCGCCATGGTCTCAGGTCCGGACGTGATCACATACATCGGGGTCCCCCTTGCAGTCCTTGGAGTGCTACCCATCATCTACAACACAATTTCTACTCTCGTAACCCTCGCCAAGGTCAGACGCACTCTTCGTCATGGACGTCTTGCTGGTATTACGAGGGGAGATGTCGTAAATCATGTCATTGAGGTCGAACTTCCTCGCTACACCATTGCACCTTGGCATAGAGAAGAGCACAGCGTTGAATACTGGAGCTTAAGCCATTATCCTAGCCAGATACCAGGAGGGACATGGACTACCTTCAACTGGAAGTGTCATGCTATCGGACTCAAGACTCAAAGAATTGTCTATGCAGACCAGCTTAGACAACCTCAAGCTGAGGTTGGCTTTGAAGAGTTAGTCTCGTTCCTCCTAGACCTAGGAGCGATTCCAGATGCTACCGGGTTCCGAATGTTAAGAGCAAGTGGTTTGTGGGTCCCAGTAGGAACGGTACTTCTTCGTGCACCAAACCAGGAAGAAGACGTATTATCTGTAGCACCGTTAGACGACTCGGACGGAAACCTTTCGTTGTCTGTCCGATGGTCTTCAAGCTGGGGAATGAGAGATCCTACATCATTGCCTCCATACTGGGTATTGATAAGAGGTGCGAAGTCTCTTGGGTCCGATTTCAAAGCTATATCGTCAGAGAAACAGAACATAGAAAGCGATGCGCAGAGCAGTGTCCCGGAAGATGAAAGCCCAAAAGCAGAAGAGCTGGTCGTGAAAGAGGACATTGAGCTTTGGAGACCGAGGAAGACTGCCAAGTACATGCTACAACCAGAAGATGATGCAGTAGTAGATATAAGATGTCAAATCGGGACGATAGGCTTGACTGCTGCCATTCCCGATGATCTCGAACCGGATCTTTTCGGAGGTTACGATATTAGACACCTGGAAGTTCACGAAGTACTCGCGAATCCCACAGGGACTTGGTTTGCTAGTGCTGTCACGGCCATGGGCACGTCTTCTCAGACAGTTCTCTGGAATTACAAGATTCCGGTCGAAATTCTCTCATTTGCCAAAGTCAGCAAACAGTCCTCCAAGGTAAGAAAGCGACATTTGCTAACGTCGAACAGAAAGACACAATACCCTGCGGCATCTTAGTTCTCCTCGCTATAATTCCTGAATCCTCGACGCCAGAATGGAGTACCCAGTACAATGACAAAGAAGAAGAGAATGAAGCCCAGTTCAGAAAATTGCGCGAGGATTCTCGAGCCTTCATGAATGAGATGTCACTTTCTCCTGCTGAGCGATCCAGGGCCGTTAGCGAGCGCCAGCGTCGTACGCATGATGACTGGGTTGATTCGATAAACGCAACAAGAAGACGTGACATTCAGAGGGCAGAGCTGAAGGTTGTGGAGGCATTGCAGAGTCTGAAGTGGGATCATGGACTTGTTGCTGGACACATGCTTGAGTGGTTGAAGAGTGAAGGAAAAGTCGACGAGGGGCATGGCTTGAGGAGAGCTGTTGAGGTATTGCTTTGGAGAATGATTTGTGATGTGACTTTGGCTGCTGAAATAGGCGATATGTTGAATACATGGAAGGCTTTCATTGATAACGGTGGCATGCGGAAAGCGGACTATCTGGCTCTGAAAGAAAATATGGTTCCTTTCGCATATGCAAGTCTATTCATTGCCATCATCGCCGATTCGGTCACAGCAGCGAGTGGTAGTCTCGCGATAGATTTACAGGAGTGCGTCAGGGTATGGAAGAAAGTGAGGTTGGGATAGCTGGTCACCTCGCCATCGAGATTTAGCCGAGAATATGTAAACATTCACCTTCATTCACCTTCATTCACCACGAACCATATGAAACAAAATACCTTATTACTTTCCACCAGTAAGCTGTCAGGCAACTCGCCGCCTGATTTTCATATGTCTTTCTCAGTCAATTTGCTCGATACCAGTAAGTCCCCCCGATAGATACAGTAAAATGGATCTAGAGGTTATAAGCGTTTGGTATCAAATCCAAAAGGAGTGGGACCCTTAGCTTCATTGCCTGTATGGCTTTATCCGGTGGATATTTGCAAGCGGAGGTAGACATACCGCTCGAGACCCAAATTTTTTTTGTAGGGTTTTGGAATTTCACTAATAGAAGTATTTTTTTTTTCTTGTGCTTTTTTTTTTTTTTTTTTTTTTTTTTTTTTGTTTTTCCACAAACTCGTAGTTCTTTACGGAAGATGTCAGCCGTAGCGTGAGATTGAGTGTTGACGTAGGCAAGTATTTACAAATCTGCGATCTTTGAGCTAAGGAGCTTGAGAGCACATTAGCAGAAAAATAATTACTTGCGACGACTTGCTTGAATATTATTTTTTGCTACCCTGAAGAGGATCTGCAGCGTGTCGTGCAAATGTAGGTATGTCTCTATCTATTAACCACTTTCGTGGTAGATGATGTACAATTTTGTACGAGGCGTAAGCGGCTGGTGACCAGCTGCCGCTACTGGCTTTTTGTACACTTGCTATATTCTTACACTCCCATGCTCCTAAAATCAAGGTCCCTCATTCATCCCTTCTTATCCCAAAGAAGTAATTGCCAATCTTCTCACTCCCACTGATCTCCTTCCACCCTAGTCCCGGGACGTACACAACCCCCATAACTCTAGGACTATTCCAACCTCTCTCCTTCAGAAAATATCCTCTCAGTTCATCCTCATTAATATATTTATCCCAGTCATGCGTCCCCCTCGGTACAATTCCTGCGATGTCCTCAGCAACAAGCTTTGTGGTCACCCAACTTGTCCACGTCCTCGCAATGGTGCTCATAATTATCCATCCTCCAGGTTTTACGAACGGCGTACACGCGTCAAGGAACTCCGAGGGATGGGTGATATGTTCGATGACTTCAAACAGCGAAAGTACGTCATATTGTTCCTCCACTGTTTTCGGTAACGGTAACCCCTCAATACTGGTATTCAGATACTTCAATTTCCCTTCGAGTCCTGGATCCCGCCTGGCATGATTTTGCGCAACCGCAAGCACCTCAGGACTTGGATCCACGGCCGTAACACTGCCTACACTCCCCAGCCTCGCCGCACTCTCCGCAAAGATCCCCCCTCCACATCCAATATCCAAATATCTCAGTCCATCTCTTGCGACTGGCTTGGGCTGGGACGCATGACAAGATCGTATGAAGTCATGGCGCAAAGGATTCATGAGATGCAGCAGCCTCGAGGAACCATGGGGATCCCACCATGTTGAAGCGAGAGCGTTGAAATGCGACACCTCCTCCGGATTCACAGAAGATTTCCCTTGTTCTGTACTATGCGCTCTGAACTGGTTCTTGACAAATCGCGGCGCCGTTCGCAGTAGTAAGTTCAGATTCCGGAGAGATGTAGGTCGGATTGGAGTAGCCATTATCGATCGCACATCCCGCGCGGGCAATTGGGTTTGTCAGCAAGCGTGTTTAGCAATTGATGACTGTGTGCAAATGTAATGAGGAGGATAGCGCGACGGTGGGTATTATTCGTGATTTGTGGTTGCTTGCAAAGAAATATGGTAAGCGGTGCGGTTCGCATTTCGGAGGCGTCGTCGGGAGGAAAGGTCTGGAAGCCGAGGCCCTGGCGTGGGAACCCTTGATTTGCATGTTTAAACGTCACCCCTCATGCAAGGTCGGATCACGCTGCCAGTCATCCTTTCTCTTGGGTATTTTATTCGGTACATATTCCGACCTTCGCTCGTAGCTGTACATAATCAAAGCTTTCCCTTCTTTTCCGACTCGATTTCTTCGTTCTCTGAATGCTGCTACACCTATTTACCTTGCGAATATCTCTTACAGGCGCATTACCAGCAATTAGTACCCCACCCTAGAGCATTTGAAAGAATATCCGGCTTCAAGCGGGGCAGTAAACCTTTTGACATTCAGAGCGACTTGTTGTAGAATAGCCACCAAGATGCCAGTAGCAGATATTGCCCAAGAATTCGACTCAATAGAAGATACAATCGCCGCATTCAGTAAGTTTCAAGTCCCCCTCCATCCCTACTTTCGTCCCCTTCATCCGGCGCAACATGACTAATACCAACCCAGGAAGCGGCGAATTCATAGTCGTCCTCGACGACCTCTCCCGCGAAAATGAAGGCGACCTCATAATAGCAGGGAGCGACATCACGACCGAGAAGATGGCCTTCATGGTCCGCCACACCTCCGGTCTAATCTGCGCGCCCATCCCTCCTACCCTCTGCGAATCGCTCGACCTCCCCCAGATGGTAACCTCCAACGAAGACCCAAATCGCACAGCCTACACCATCTCAATTGATACCAACTCCCCCTTAACAACCACCGGAATCTCCGCCCATGATCGAGCGCTCACTTGTCGGACTTTAGCTAGCAAGAGCGCTACGCGTGAGAGCTTTCGTAGACCGGGACATGTGTTCCCGTTACGGGCGAGGGCGGGAGGTGTCAGAGAGAGGACGGGACATACGGAAGCGGCGGTGGAGTTTTGTCGGTTAGCGGGGAAGCCTCAGGTCGGTGTGATCTGTGAGATGGTGCTTGATGGGGAGGAAATTGAAGGTACTGCGGAGAGGAAGGAGCCAGGGATGATGAGGAGGGATGACTGTATTGCTTTTGGGAAGAGATGGGGTTTGAAGGTCTGTACGATTGAGGATTTGGTGGATTATGTTGAGAGGACTGAGGGGAAGTTGGTTAAGACCAATGGGAGTTCGTAGTTCTGGTGGAGGGACACGGGCATGGGAAAGGGACTCGGGAGTGGATGAGTGGATGATCGCATTGGAGACGACTTGGAACTGCTGGGGTATATATTTATTAGTTGATGATTCCTGCATGATAAAATAGACGGGCTGTAGTAAAGCCTCGGAAGTTTAGCAAAATCACAACTAACTTGGACGTAAATCTTACCTGCAGATCCCTTAGATGCCTCCCTGGTGCTCTTCACAAACGATGCCAATGTCAACAATCTCTCCTTTCATGTCAAAATAAGAATCTGTAAAGGGGACTATTCGTAGTAATTAATTACTCATCAACAAACCTGAATATCTTGAAAAGATAAACAGTTCAACTCATCAAACAATCTTTCTCAACTCGTAGTCAACTCACCCGACGACAATTACCATTAAATTTATCACTTCAAGTACCCTCCTGATTCGCAGTTCCCCCCCTCAACGTGTAATTAGCGCCGACCTCTTCAGCGACATCAAGCCACTAAAGAGTCGCAAGCAGGCTTCTCAGACACATCTTACAACATCATGCATCTTCAAAATCAAGAATCAACCGCCCGAAAAATCCTCGGGATGAACATCCGACGAGTAGACGTTGGCGGCTAGGCCGGAGGTTTCGTTCACCTCGCTTAACTTCCCGCGCGAAACCTACACCACCCATCTCCATCTCCATCTACTGAAGTATGCCTTTCATATAACCCCATCAATCAAGCCACTCAACCACCATGTCACACTCCCGCCCAATTCAGCTCCACACCACACATACTCAGCTCCACTCATTATCGTTCGCCGAACGCTCCAATCCCGTCACCACACCCGAAACCCAAAAAGCAATTCCTCACGTTCCAGGGGGCCACAATCGGGAGGATGCATGAATTATGAAACCGCAAGCATGTTGAATGCTAGGTGTGATATTTGCTTGCTTTTAGCTTGATGTCAATTGGTGGTTACTGGAGGACTGGAGGAATCACCACTTCACAATGTAGAAAAGGGAGTGGTCAATCCATGTAGATGGTGAGATTTTCCATTGTTTTTGATTTTTTGGACAGACGGACTATCTCAATTCGCCATCTTGCCTCGCCACCAGGTACTCAAGTAGGCAGTCGAGTAAAGCATCCACGCTTTAACATCGGTAACGCTCCGCTCACAAACGACAACCTAAGCTCCACCTCGATACACAAGCGATCAACCGAATCAAGTATCTAGCAAGCAATAAAGGAACAAAATCAAGCGAGGTCAAAAGAGATGGGGCTATCATGAACTTCGTAGCCTCGCAGCTCTTGCGCACAATCTTTATTACTGTGACTTAGTTCCTTGTAGAAAATAGATGACCCAGGTCTAGCAACTGACTTCCAGCCTCCCGAAACAAAATATAAGGAAACGAGCAACCGTTGTCTAGTGGTGAACAGAAAATTGAGAAGATGACGCCGAGTTTTGTGGTGAGTGATGTGCCCTTTGTATATGATGCAACGCTCCCGTCAACGCCAAAACAAACGAGATGCGAAAGCAACAGTTATTGTCGATTAAAAAAGATGAGGTATACAGGGTATCAAGACAATTTTGGAAGTGTAGAAGAAAATATGGAGGTGATCAGGCGGTGTAATTCGCAAGTACCGCAATCATGACAGGATCATTACATCGAATGACTATTGTGCGGTTGCCCACATCTCGTTCATACGTGGTTTTACCTCGTATCCATCTGGTTCAGTGCTTTGTGGTCGCCGGATGTTCGAATTTGGATAAAACATCTGGGGTATTTGGCTGGCAGCGTTGTACGGATCTGGGTCTGGGTAGACATAATTGCTCTGTGACGGAGATGCCATATTGTGGGAGGGCGACGCCCAACCTGCGTTGCTCATGTGAGGACTGTTGCCTGCGCTACCTCCTTGGCGTTGCTCTGAGTTCGTAGGTGGCTCCAAGACCGGTGGAGGTCCATAACCGGTCGGGTGGGACGTCGGTCGCATTGGGTTAACAAAGGATGCCGAGGTCGGCGTTGGTTGGTTCTGAATATGATAATCACCACGTAAATGACCTGGCAGAGGACTGTTGTTCATGTATTGGAAGTCTGGATGACGTGGCATCTGATTCAATGGTGCAAGCTCAGAATTTGGCGAAGCGGTTTGGGCACGTTGGAGAGGCGACGGTGTGGACATCGGAGATCCAGTCGTGGAGTATGGCTCACCGTCTGAACGCTGTCGTCCAGGGTGACTGCTTCGTGTAGCCAAAGCTGCAGCTGTAGCGGCTGCTGCCTCTTCGACAGTACCGGTATGGTGATTCTGGTGGCGAGTGAGGGTAGTGCGACGAGTAAACGTCTTTTGACAGTCGGCATATGGGCATTTGTAAGGTCGTTTCCCGGAGTGGATTCTTCTATGTCTTGCGAGAGAGCTAGAATCGCTAAAGGGCTGTTGTAGGTAATTAGAAAATCGTCTCTTATCTGCGAAGAACTTGTAATTACCTTTCCACAACGTTCGCACATGTGAGGCTTCTCCCCAGTGTGTACTCGCATGTGAACCGTCAATGCCGAGCGCTGAATAAATTGCTTGCCACAATTAGGATGCTCACAAACGTGAGGTCGTACGCCAGTGTGAATACGTTCTAAAATTTGTCAGTAAATCGAGTTCGAAGTATTTCATCCAACGTACCATGCCTTGCCAAATCACTTCTACGAGCGAAACCCTTTCCACATGAGCTGCAGGGGAAAGCTTTCGGCGCTCCCTCTCCTGAAGTTTGACGGGCGGGCCGGGTCGGATCCTGCTGCATCATGGGGTTCTGGAAGTCTGGATTTGGTTGATAACTTTGTTGCATCATTGGCATTGGATTCTGCATGGCGGTAGGAGAAGGATATCGCATGCCATTTGGAGCACCGTTCATATTTGCCATAGGTGGGCCATATCGGGGGGCGGAATATACTGAACGCTCGGAATCATGAGGCGAGTTCCCTCGCTCTGATCCTGTGTCTGACATTGGCATGACGTTGGCTTGCTGGATGGAATGAAGAAGTTGTAAATCTTGCGCAGCTCCGTTCGCTGCTGCCGCCGCCGCTGCGCCTTTTCCCCCTTTCGAGTTGACGATCTGCTTAATGTCCATATTTGAATCTGATCACAAGGCAAGAGCGTAAGGAAATGAGGGATTATAGGGGATCTGGGACGCTTGGGTCACGCGTTCGTCCAGCACTTCAGTCTAGATTCGGGGATCTAGGGCCGTGTCTTGAAGTTGGCACAGTGTTTCGGGAGGCAGATTTGGGAAAGTTATCCACAGGGTTTGGGCAGATTTTTCTGCTTGCCGATGCGATGATTCTCAACGCAAGTGGTGAAGTCGTCGCCTTCGCGTAGACTCGGATCGCAAGTGCGTCTATGAATTCCTTCCGTGTAAAAATGAAGGTCTCTGAATTTCAAAATTTCTATAATGGAAAGTCAGGTTTCTAACACGGCTGAAAAGTGGAAAGGTGGTGAGGTAGTGGCCGTTGATCCAGCCGCTCACGTTCACCGCTTGTCCTCGCCCAGTAGGGAAACAACACAAGTGATGAACGAGAGTGGACAAAAAGTATGTAGACCTGCATCAGCCCGACAAGCGTCGCCATGTATCAAATGACGGGGACGATATCGAATTGGAGTTAAACTAACCTCAGTTTGAATGTCCCTGCTCAAGAGTTCCGCCAATGCGGATGCTGGGATAGCGGAGGTGCGGGAATGTCAGAAACGCACGGGCGGCCGAGCGACCGGTTAAAATTGAGTGGTCTTCGACTGAAACCTTGACTTTTTCAACTTGTTACGTCTCACCACTATTTGGCAAGTTGCAAGTCGTCCGAGAGGCAAGAGGCAAATGTGCTAGTCAGGCGTATATCGAGCAGCTTTTGGTTTTGATATCCTTCGTCTTGGTGGGTGTGTCACCAACTCGGCTCAATACCTTGCGATGTCTTGTTTTCTTTGAGAGAATTGACGGAATGTTGCTGTCTTCGAGGCACGAGCCAAAGGTTCGTCTGATTAGACTGTTTTGTTGGTTCGGCTTCGTTCACAGGACTCCACGGAAGCCGATGGAGAGCCTCGGATATATCAAGTGAGTCGTAGCCGGATCAGCTTTTGAAAAGCTATTCCTGGTGAAGATGCGACTAGGTAGACGAATGACACGATATTGCTGAACACAAGCTGTGGTCTGAAGCACCGAGATGCAGGGGAAATTATGTCCCAAAGCTCGTTATATGTAGACCGCAGGCAGAACCGGACGCTCGTTCCGTAGAGGATAAAGAGGTGCGGTTTGATGGCGAGTCCCGGTTAGAGAGACAATGTAGAATCAGATGTGGGAATTCGAGTGCCACAATGGAGGGTGTTTGGTTTCGGCTTCGAAAGGACTCTGGTTTTTCTCGGTGGTCGCGAAGGCTAATCTAGGTCAGCATTCGCTCGGCATTTAGATGTCAACGGTCAGATATTCACCTGAAATTCACGGAATATTCACTTGCACAGCTTCGACAAGTTGCGGTCGGTTGGTGCAATGTGGACGCGAATTGCTGCCTCGACGTCTGCGCTTCTGCGGACGTGTTGTGTTGTTGATGGTGAATGGGGAGGGTTTTGAGGGTCCCGGGCGACGATTTCGCTGCTTGCACTTGGGAGTGGAACGGTGGAGGAAAAGACCATGCAGGGAGAGCGAGGATTGGTACGCGATCCTGGCCGAAGCACAAGATATGGTCTCCAGCTGGGTGGCCGGATGGAGGGTGGTCGTGGGCCGAGGTGAGCGCGGCGCGGGAGGTGGAGAGCGATGCGATGAGGGCTTAGATTATTATTTGCAAATCGAACAGGAATGAGAAAGTTACTCGTTACTCGTCACTTTCTGTCTGGGTGACTAACGAAGAAAAGGTACTTCGTAAGTACCTTGCCTTTCTTGTCTTCCTTGCCTTCCAAGGTTCCTGTTGGTCGCCGGACTGCTGGGGCTACTACTCGGAGTCTCAGACCTAGGTAGACGGAGCGTGGGGATACGACGTGCCTGACCCTTCGCTAACGCACGATTGTGGAAGCCCGAACGTTGGACGGGGGTTTTCTGGTTTCTGATGCTCCAAAAGTAGTCCACGGGTGTGCAGGACAGTAATTTGTTTTGCGCGTACGAGAGAGGACCAACTGCGCAGGTGTTCTAGGGCGGCTGCGACTGTAGTGAATCGTGGGCGTGGCGGTGGCGTGGGATGGGATGGGAGTGAACGGAATGGAATGGAATGGCCGAAGTATCGATGAATCGAGCTGGTGGGTGGATTATTGATACTGTACCGACAACTTTGATGTTGGCTGAAGCGGGCCGGTCGAGTGGTGTGTGTGTGTGTGTGTGTGTGTGTGGTTGTGGTTGTGGTTGTAGATTGGGAGATGTGGTCGTGGTGTTGTTGTATTAGGCGCAGAGGGCTGGGTGCAGGTGGTTGAAAACAAAGCTCGAGCTGGTTGGTGCACGGGTTGTTATGGTCGGACTGAGGGCTCACGAGGAGCAGTTGGAGTTGCAGCTGGTGTTGCACTTCAACTTCCAAGTTCCAATTGCTTTCTTTGGAAGCTGGTGGTCGGATCCAGCTGGCGTCCTTTGCCTTGAAGGTACAGTACTGTACAGTACAGTACTCCGTACGGCGTGGGCGTGGGCGTTGATGATTCGTTTTTTAAGTGGAAGGATACCTTCTAAGTTGGTACGTGGACCGTACGACGAACCAGAGGAGAAGAGACGCTTCGATCAATGCGTCAACAGAGCAGAGCAGTACTACGTACAAAGAAGAACATCAACAACACAGTAAAGGGAGACGAATGGGACCCGGGCGTTCTCTTATTCTTATGATCTCGCAAATTACCATGGGGAGCTACTTACTATGACAGCCGTTCCTCTATCACACATGGGCAAGTACTTCTATACAGTCCCTGGCCTGGCCTGGCCTAGGGACCTCCTTACTCGTTAGGTACGAAGTACGAAGAAACTCGCCCGGGGACTTGAGGCATTGATTCATGCTGGATCTTAGCGTGCGTCCACTATGAGCCGGGATGGCCAGGAGCCAGGAGCCGAGCCAGGAGCCAGGAGCCAGGGTAGTCTTCTAGAAGGTCTAATCCCTGCCTTCTCTTAAGGTCCTTGGACCTTGACAAACTCTTGTTACCTAGGTCTGGTCTACTTCGAAGTACCTCCGTACAGTACTTCTTGAAGTACTTCGAAGTACCAAGCTCCATTCATAGCCACGCCGTGGTACTGTACTGTACTCCGTACTTCATATAGACGGGTGTCTCCTACTTGAAGTCTATGACATACCTCCCTGGTCACCACCACTCTTATTCCTCCGTTATAGTATACTCCGTCCTACCTTGGTAATTTGTAACAATGACCCTAGTAAGCCCTGCATACTTAAGTAAGGACGCATAGCGGTGCCTGACATCGAACCGCACAAAAGCAGGGTCTGTCGTGGAGAAGAGTTTATGTGCCGTACAATACAGTACTGTAGTACAGTACGGTACAAAAATGATCTTTCGTCCACTCTGGCTGTCCTCAAGTGCTTGGGAGTCGTTATTTAGTACCTTACACGTAACCTTGCCACTTACTACAGTGCAATACAGGACAGTAGTACAGGACATTGTCTATCACCCATCCACCTGAAGTCCCGGACCAGACAACATCTCCGATATCCATGTACAATTCATGGCAGAGAAAGCAGGTCGTGCGTACGGAGTACTTCGAAATATGTACTTCGAAGTACTTCGACCCTCACTCCTGTGCGATGGTGGCACAAGCTTCTCACAGGGGTAAAATACACACCTCTCCTCACTCCTGTGCACCCGCCAACCTCGACAGTCTAGTGTAGACTCTTCAGACAGTCTTGAATTGGATAACACGTTTTTACTAGGACAAGTACAGTAGTGTGTGAAAATACCGTCTGTGCTCGCTACTACTTCGAAAGAACGACTCGGAGAACCACAGCCTTTCTCAGGCTGTTTGATAATTGAAACATCCAACGTCGCTTGCAATTGCTCTTTGAGCCTCAATGATTCGTTCATCAAGTTAGTGTTTCTTGCCTTTGTCAATAGATCACAATCATCTTACGTAGGACGAGCGGACATGATCACACCTGCTGAGATCTCCCTCCTATCCTCACTGGCTTTCTGATATAGCCAAGTCACATCATATCTCATGCTCAGTCGCTCCGGCCGACGGCCTATTCCTGAATAATATCCTAGAGATAGGTCTCAAAGCATTGATCACGTCAATGGCGACTTGAGACGAAGAATAGTTCCGAGTCGTACGTGAAGCCTGAGTGGAGTGAGTTGCTTCAAAGCCTGTTGAGCTGGAGTCGCTTCAAGCGAGTGGAGGTTCTATTCTCGCTTCACCTGAGCCAAAGCAGTAAGATGTGCTACAACTTGCGACCTAAACGAAACCATGACGAATTGAATAGTCGTATTACGCCCGAATGTAGGCGGTACGAAGTGGTCTCTGCTAATCTCGTAAGTCGTTCCCCAATAGCATCTCATTACTGCGTCTTTGCACTGCGTCTGGCTGAGCGGGAGGCTGCGAAGGTCTCCCGGAAAATCATCCCTGCATGGGCCACATAATGCTCTTTCACACCGCCATGGACCATCTGCGGTCCGAACCTCATCGTGGAATATTCTTTAAGACACCTCAAAGCTACGAAGTAGAAGGCGAAGCGTTCGAAGCTGGGCTACGGACGATTGGAGTTAGGAAACTCCAACAACAGCTAGACTCATGCAATATTCCATTGCTATTTTTCATGTCTGCCAAGGTGCATTGTTCAACTACAGCTATGGATGTGCCCAGATGGTCTCTTGTGCTGTAAGACTTCGCAGGGTCTTACACAGTTCATACTGTATCGGAAGACAGATGCGACGGCGGCGTATTACTTCTACTTCGAAGTATGACACCGACTTGAAAGGTCTCCTCCGAACCCTGGAAGAACCTGATATCTAGTGCAACAAGGTCAGAACTCTAAGGAGGAACCCTCGGATGTTCAGAGCTTCGAACGAGGATGAGAAGTATCCGTTGATCAGCCTTACGCGACATGATCTTGAGATTGAGAATCCGCGTCACAAAAGGACCTGATCTTGAATCAGGATATCGTTGCTGCAAACACCCGTGGACATGTTCGATTCCGAATTGACCTCGGGAAGGCGACGAGGAACCAAGAACAACTACTACTGTATTCCGCTGTACAGTGCAGAGGCAAGCCAGAAACAGCAGTTGCTAGGGTCGACAGCCCTCTCGATCGTCTTCTTGAAGCACCAATTTTTGATCCAAGCTTCTTTGGGATTTCCAGAAGAGCGCTACAGCTCTGTGATGGAGTTGTAGGGGTGGCCAATGGGCTGCCACGCGATTCCAAGAGGTCTGTGCCTCTACTCTGCCTCACACGAAAACATCACAATTTGGGATCATGCCTTTACTTTGAAGTACGGAGTATCATCACAAAATAATAGACGATAGGGTCAGACAAAAAGACGACGAGCTGAGAAGAGCTTCCGAGCTCAACTAATACGTCTACCATTCAAAGTTACCTACAGTTGATAGGTCCAAATGTCAACCTCTACACTCCCCAGACGTCTGTCTACTGTGCAGACCGAGCTCTGTTCTTCAACTGCCAGTGCTCAGACCAGGGACGCATCACAGCTCCATCAGTGCCGTTACTGGTCCTCGAATGGCTGTGCCTCAGTGCCTCATATACTTCGTACTTCGAAGTAGCAGTACTTCTATTTCTACGGAGTACTTCGTATCTCAACTTGGAGCGTGGAACCCCTGCACTATGGTGTACCACTGGGTAGGGTAGTCCAGAAATTATATAATCGTGGCGCAGTACTCCACACCTAAGATTAGGTGGTAAGTGCTAAATCTGATTTACCG
>QYAH01000576.1:0-12707 GCA_003988945.1 Chaetoscypha palmicola
GTGGTAGGGAGTGAGATGATATGAACGCCTTTCATTCTTTCAGACATTGGGAGATATATTATAGTCGATAGGAACCAGCGATGATGACTTCAACGACGGCGTGTGATGCACATCTTCCCATTCATTCCAAAGACTTCCACGGAACCTCTTTGTTGGCGAGACGTGGCATGACATTTGCCCCCGCAGAAAACTATAAGAGCTGTTTGATAAAGGGGAGAAAAGACAAGAGATCGCACTTCGGAGCTCGTCTCAATTATGATGTATCACTTTCGCTAAGAACGTTGATTTCAGAAAACAGAAAATATAGTGACAATCGTAGATGGTAGTGGTTAGTACGTTGCTTAAAACGTGGAGATGAGTATGATGGTTTACCTGCACGAAGATATGCATATGATGTCTCAGGAAGCGAGGGGAGGCAGGGATGGCGGTGAATGTCCAAATAATAGGATGACGAAGTGTGCTGACTTTTGGGAATGTAGATGTTTCTCCATTRAGGGCGAGCGAGGAAATGAAGTAAAGCGACTATGGTGGAGGGGGAGCGTAGTAGTTGAACTGCTGAAAAGCGACGTGGATGAGAGGATAGGTGGATGTGGCACTCGCTGTAATAGATGTGCAGCAGAGTGATCTGGGCGTGTGTGAATGAAGTTCCTGATGCGGATCTTATCATACTGTTTATACTGATCCCTAAGTATATGTGGTTTATCCTTTGATACCGACACCTAATCCACATTTAACGTCCAATCCTTAATCCCATACCCTGTTGTAATAGCCCCGAAAACGATATAAACCTCCGACGGTACCTCTCTTCAGCCCTTCTTCAGATTATCAATCCTCCTCCTCGATCCGACTTCTCGTAGGACTGACAGCCGGACTCGTCTTAATCTTCGGTCGACTCTTGAACACGCTTTCATAATCCGGATCGCCTTCTTCRATCAACTCGATAGCGCTGACGTCGGGAAGGGCGATTTCTTCTTCGACTTTGGGGAAGTAGCTGGATTCTCGTTGTTTTCGTTTAGCGTCTTTAACAGATCGGCGGCGGTCTAGTCTAGAACAAGGTCAGTAAAACTTCTACTTGCGATGGGAGATCAAAAGTCGAGATGATAGGCGAAGATATAGGAGTGTTTGGAAAAAGGGCAAGCGGCACAGTGTGGAATGGATGTATCAGAACTTACTGTGCTTTCTTCTGAGCCGCTTCAAACCCCGCCATACTCTTTCGCGTGCGTTCGAGCAGTCCAGCATGTAGATCAGACTCTTCGACAGGAGGTCTTGGTGCCAAAGAAGGTCGAGACTTGATACTTAGACGCGGAACTTGTTCAACTTCAAAGCTACCATCCAGCTCAGACATTTGGGAAGTTCGAGACATGGACATTCGGGTTCTCTCTGCTAGAGACAATGTATGCCGGGGCTTCTTTGGAGATGGAGATGCTGCTGACATGGAGTTCAATATCTGATCGGCAAGCTCGTCCTCTGTTGGTTGCTTTTGAGGTTCGGGGGAAAGACGACGCGGAGGCGTCTCAAAGGGAGGAAGAGGTGACGGTGAAAGGGCCCTGTCAACGGAGGATGGCGGTTCCATAGCTACCTGGAGAATGAAATTAGCGTCTCGTGGTCATGGAAATTTCAAGGCTACCAAATATCTGCAGGAGGTTCTTAAAATGATAGAGTATGGAATCGAGGTCTCTTACTAAAGTTTCTTCCTCTTCTTCCGCATTTGGCTCTTCCGGAGGTGGCTCATCTAAATCAAGTGGCGCGAGAATAGGAGTTTCTGATGGCGGTGTACGAGAAACGGACTTTGAAGCATGGCCGGAAAATCCTGGAGATGATTCTTCCAGGTCACTTGCAGACGACCAACCATCCTCCTCAGCATCCTGTATCTCTTCCTCTGGCTGGGYAGATCGAACAAGTAATGACCTTCGCTTCTGCGCTCCCGAACTTTGGCGYGATGCTTCCTGATTGCCTGGATTCCGGACTGCGGCAATCTCCAGTTTCATTTTCTCCAACAAGCGGCYATAATCATCCATYGAAGAGCTATTAGTCTGACTTGATTTCCCAGGACTTCCGCGACTGATCTGTATCTTCTGGTGGAGATTGAACCCAAGATCGATTCTCTTACTTTCCGTGATATTCTCTTTCGTTGACTTCGAAATTGAAGATCCCGACTCTTTTGAGAGTGATTTGCTGAAATCTTTCCATCTCGCCAGTCGAGTCTCTTGGTCCTTGACTCTAGCGTCCAATTGTTCGAGTAGTCCAATCCTTCCTTTACYTTCTACATCCCCGATACTACCATGCTCCACATGTTGCCAGACTTTGTCGAACCGAGTAGCCAAAAGCCCCTCTTCTCCAACTTTACTGTCGCCATAAAGAACCGTCCCGAGCCATTCTTCGCTACCAGACCAATTCTTCTGAACCTTGCTTTGCAGTGACCGGACGTCCGATGAGGAGATGTCTTCGCAGTCTCCACGTTCTGCAAGAACTTCTTTCAGTTGTTCGTGGCGACGACTGAGGCGGCGTTCGTTGAGTTCGAGTAATTCGGAGAAGTCCTTGTACTTCGCTCGAGAATCTTCCTTGTCTCGCAGATGTCTGTTCAAAGAAGCCTTGTGCGCCAATATCAATGCCGATAAAACCGTTCGCTCTCCAGAATATGARAAGTTCTCGTAGGAAAGTTGTTCCGCGATCGCTTGGTGGTCTTGGCTGTTGTCTTGATGCAGAACTTTCTTGAGAACTGCATTCGAGAATACAGCGAGCACTTCTTCTAACTTCTCTCCTTTGCATTCATCCAGCATCGTCTTTCTCAACACCGCATCCCTCCCCAATACGCCCGTCTTCTTCGTTTGGTCGAGACATCTGAATAAGGCTGCTCGAAGGTTTAAGGATTGCAGTGGTTCGAGTGGCGGGAAGAAAGGTTGCAATTTCTGATGATATCAGCATACCAACATTTGTTCACTAGATACAAGACAATCGTACATTCTGTGCCTCCTCAGGATCCCATAATGCAAAGAGCTGATACAAAGCCCATTCCACACTTTGTATCCTCCGTTTCTGATTCTGCTGCGCGTCCTTGGTCGTGAAGGTCTTGGTAGAGATCCCTGGCCAATCTTTCCGAAGATCGAGATCAAGTAATCGTAAATTCGTTAGGAATAATGCGACATTTGAGGTGCCCGAGACCGTACTGGAAGAAGGTGCGGTCACCGGTTTCAAGGTGCCTTGCGCGGGAACTTTCAAACTGCGTGATTTCGATAGATTACTCGAAGATGAGAACATGTTGGGACGTGATCAAAATGCGCTCTTCGTGATGACATGGTCCTCTGACGGTTGGTTCAATTGCTCGTTGTGGTGTTGGCGGTGTAGACTCTCCATCGAATATATTGAAGTTTGGCGGTGGGGGTTCGCCGCCTGTAAACAAAGCTGTGATGCGAAGCCCTGCATCTTGGCTTGCTTGGCACTTCAACGTCAATTCTRCCRTGAGGCTGAATCTACTACTTCACAACACAACCTTTTTTATTTTTATTTTTACGTATGGAGTCTAAAAGCAACGACGTCAACATCGTCACGACATCTACGCGGATGCAATGCTCATTCCACGGTCGTTGGCGCTCAGTTTCAGCCGAACTTACACTACAGCGGTGAACATAACATCTACTGTGTCAAGGACTATCACACAATCTACGGCGTCAGCAGAATCCGGCAATGGCTTCAAGCTGCGGCGCAAAGTCTTCAATCACAATGTTCCCTCTGTTCGTCGCCACCCAGTTTGCCATCACGGTCAAGATCATGGTAGCTTCTAATCTGTTTCTTTGAAGAGAAGTCGAAGCACCATTTCATCACTACCATCTCCGAGTCGCATCCCCGGGCCCTGCAGAGAGATTGATGTCTCCGTTTCAGGTCCACCTGATGGAACTCTCTTTCTGCTGCGCCATCATCGTGGATACATCTCAAAGATTGCCGAAGATGTGGGTTTCAAATTGCACCTACGAAGTAGTTGGTTCCACTGTACCCGGCAGCGGTCTAGAATGGTTTCGGAATGATCTCATAAAACACCTCACTACCATCCAATAATCCTGATGGCTCCATTCGAACTCATTTACTATGTCAACGGATGTTCAGCCAAGGTCTATTTTTTTTTGGGCTATTGCCATGCGACAATGATACCCTCCAGCCTCTAGTCGTCTCTCGTCGTCCCTGCAGTCCTCGGTCGCTTGTCTCCCAGTGGACAGAGAACATGGCAGGCTAGTGTGTATTGTCCCATCGTCTTTGGCACAATATAGCATAATGTGCCACACAACAAGGGTCAATAGACTATACGAAGTAGTATGCCTTCGAGATACAGTAAACAGATTGAGTAAGTGCCACTTTTTAATGTCCCCGGGAGCTTGTCTCCACATCTATAGTGCGTGGATCAAACGGATCTGCCAGCACCAAGGACGCGTAAGATACCCCAGTGGCTCGTCAAAAAGCTTGTGTGTCAGGTCCACCTGGGTAGGTCCCTCCTTTCTGTCATYGGATGGAAGATTCCATATCAACCCAGCTGCYGCCAGCATTTSGTCCTTGAAAGTCGATTTACTTTACTTCTCTTACTTCTYTTCCACATTTCACGTTCCTAACTCAGTCACTCTTTCAGCAACAGCACTTCGTTTCGCATTTTGTTTCCTAGTTCTCCTTTCCTGGGTTCTGTCTGCTTCTGCTTCGATTATTTCGCAGAATGAAGGCGGGACTTTTCGGCGTCGCTGCCGCTTCGGCATTTAGTGCTGCCACCGCCTCTGGTACTCCAGTTCTKGCAGCTCGTGCCTCTTCGACTGTGACACCGATTACTGTCACAGGAAATGGTATTTCATGTCCCTCCGCCATCTGAGCATTTCTAATAGTTACGATAGCATTCTACCAAGGATCTGATCGCTTCTACATTCGTGGCGTGGCCTATCAACCTGGTGGTGGGACTGGAACCACTTCGGATCCAATTGCAGATGCAACAAGCTGCAAACGAGACATTGTCTACTTCAAGAAGCTGGGAATCAACACTATTCGAGTCTACGCAGTTGATAACACCGCCGACCATGATGAATGCATGAATGCTCTCGCCGAGGCAGGCATCTATCTCGTTCTTGACACAGACACTCCCAAATACTCCATCAACCGGGCGAGTCCTTCTATATCTTATAACAGCGTGTATCTGCAGAGCGTCTTTGCGACTATCGATGTTTTCGCAAACTACACTAACACKCTYGCATTCCTGTCCGGCAATGAGGTTATCAACAACGCCACTAACACAAATTGCGCCCCATACGTCAAGGCTGTCACCMGGGACATGAAGCAGTATATTGGCAGCAGAGGCTACAGATCTATTCCAGTTGGATATTCAGCGGCCGACGTGATGGAGAACCAATTTTTGATGGCTGAATATATGAATTGTGGGACAGACGATGAACGAAGTGACTTCTACGCTATCAACGACTATTCCTGGTGTGATCCCTCTTCATACACGACCTCCGGCTGGGATCAATTAGTGAAGAATTACACCGGCTACGGCATTCCAGTCTTGTAAGTATACTTCCCTCGTTTCCACTGTTGCTTCCACTAAATCTTTCGCAGCATGTCYGAGTACGGCTGTATCACCAACACCCGAAAGTTCCAGGAAGTTGCCGCCCTCTACTCGGATGAGATGACAGCAGTGTTCTCTGGAGGACTAGTGTACGAATACTCCAACGAGGGAAATGGATATGGTCTAGTCGACATCTCTTCCTCATCAGTCACTACGACAGATCAATTCACATACCTCGAGGCCGCATTCTCCAACACGACCAACCCAACAGGCTCTGGCGGTACTTCCTCCAACAATTCATCGTCTACTTGTCCATCGTCGAGTACCGAGTGGGATGTTTCGAGCAATCTTCTTCCAGCTATTCCTAGCGCCGCCGCGAAATTTATGACTACCGGTGCTGGAACTGGACCTGGACTGTCGGGCTCTGGTAGTCAGGAAGCGGGAAATTCAGAGACTGAGAGTACCGGTACTGCGAGTGCCGGATCTGGAACTGTCTCTGAGACGGCCTCCGCCAACAGTACTCGGAAGAGCGATGGAATGCACATCACTCCAGTTGACTTTAAGGCATCATGGACCGTCGGGGCTGCAGTTGTCGCTTTGATGTGCGGCGTAATGGTTTTGTAGATTTGAGACTTGTGAGAATAGTCGCATGTTTGGCATTATGGTGTATAAGTTTTCTTCTTTAGGAATAGATGAGCTGTACTGAGTAGGCATGGTGTAATACAATAGTTATGAGTTTTCCACTGGGTGCAGGAGAGAGTAGACTTGGACTGCTTCATCGCAACGATTGTTCTCTGGATATTTCGGAGGCATTCATATGGTGCGAAGACGGTAAATTTACAGTCAATAATGTATTTACTTATACTGGTTTTCTGGAGGGTAATAACCGTTATCGGTGCTCCATATCACCCCGTACCCCGGATCTTGGCGCGCTCGCGCGCTACCGACGYTTTACCCGAGGCCTCGGCTGCCCCGCGATGCTTACAACATCTCGTCTGTCTCATCGGTTTCATGTTTACTTAAGTATTTATCTTCATCAAATTCATGTTGCCTGAGAAATCTTTGTGTCACCTTTCGGTCTCATTGCTTCGTTTTATATTTTGACCCAATTAGATGAGATCGCGCAGACAGGGACATCTTAACGATCCGGTATTTCAAGCGTACGAGCTTAAGAGGACAGCTCTTCCGGTACTCTTCTCAAAGCATTTAACATTTAACATCTCACCATCGGTCTCTCACACCCAAGCTCAAAGTCGGTCAACAAGACCTCACAACAATGTCTCAACCACAATTCTCAACCCCTCCACCTTCTCTTCCCTCCGAAATCCAAATCTCCTTTCCCGCCCCAAAAATCCTCCTCATCACCCTCACTCGTCCCGATGCCCTAAACGCCATCTCATCTCCCATGCACTGGGGCTTGCACAACCTCTACCTCTGGTTCGACACGCAACCCACCCTCGTCGTCGCCATCCTCACCGGCGAAGGCCGTGCCTTCTGCGCCGGCGCTGACCTCAAAGAATGGCACAGCGGCCAAAGAGCCGCCGCCATGCCCGCCGGAGGCTTCGGTGGGCTGTCACGTCGAGGCGGCAAGAAACCTGTCATCGCAGCTGTGAACGGGATTTGTTTYGGGGGTGGATGCGAGATGATTATTAATGCGGATATGGTGATTRCGAGTGACAAAGCGCAGTTTGCGCTGCCGGAGGTGACGATTGGGGTTGTGGCATTGGCTGGTGCGTTGCCAAGGCTGATTAGGACGGTCGGGAGACAGAGGGCGATGGAGATGGCGCTCACGGGGAGGAGGGTTGGCGCGGAGGAGGCGAGGGAGTGGGGACTTGTGAATAGTGTTGTGAAGGAGGGAAAGGTGGTGGAGGAAGCGATTAAGGTTGCGAGCGTTATTGCGAGCCATAGTCCTGATGCGATTATTGTGTCGAGGGAGGGGCTGAAGATGGGCTGGGAGGGAGTCGGTGTTGAGGAGGGGACGCAGCTTTGGGCGGATAGTTGGTATGCGAGGATGAATGGGGGAGAGAACATGAAGGAGGGTGTTAGGAGTTTCGTTGAGAAGAGGAAGCCTAAGTGGGTGGAGAGTAAATTGTGATTTTGAAGACCTACATGGTAATGCTCGCGTCTAGACACCGTCAAACAATATTTGCTTTCATGTTTGTCGGTGAAAATAGAAGGGGTGGATATGTATACAAGAACAGTTTTCAACAAGGTTTGCTATCCGATCAGTCAAAAAGAATGAGTTGCTTATAGCATTGAATTCGACAGGACCTGGGACTGTCAACTACAAGATTTGGCACGAACAAGTAAGTCTACTCTGATCTTAAGAGGCTGCTATATCATGAGTCTGAAAAGTATATCCTCATTCTTTTACAGTTTGCTGATTAGCCTGAAAGCTGATGACTTCTCGATAGAAAGGCCGCTCTGAGCCCGAAGAATCTTGGATGCGATTTCTTGATTCTATTTTTGTGACTCTGTATTGGAACGTGCTAATTGAGCCCCCTCATAATCGTGGTATTTCCAATGATTATAGGTACTTGAGTAATAAACAGAGTGTCTCCTGAATTCAGAGCCCGAAAGAATCGCTCGAAGAAGTATACATTCAATCTCTCACGGTACCAACATGTAGGGATATATTTTCCTCGTCGTCAAATCAAACAATGATCCTACTCCGATCCCAAAGAATTAGCCGAGATCAGACGAACCAATCGAGCGACAAGAGGCTTGCTGACGGCGTAAGCAAGACGAGACGTGCATATACGGCATCTGCATACAACCCTGCTCGCACGTTTATGACCTGACATGTGTCGACAATTACCTTGCCAAAATAACCTTCCCTCAAGCTTCACATCCTCGAGTATGATTACTGAGATCCTGTTCCCGGCGCCATGCTACCTTCTAATCCCTTCACTAGCGCATCCTTCACCGGTGCGACGCTTATTAGACATTATTCACGACCCAGGCGTGGATCTTATTTCAGCCTCTKTGTTACACTGCGTGTGGATTGGAGATGGGTGTCTTTGGATTGGTGATTGATGAGCTGGAAATTTGGAGATTTGGAGACGAGAAGTGCAGAATGCTTAATCATTGTTTGGTATATGGTATTGTGAAACGGAAACGAGACGCGAGGTAGAGCGCCTCATACTACATCGGAGATTGAGCCATGTGTAAACGATAAATGGGTAATATGATGGAATGAACGTATATAAACGATCTTTGATCCGAGTAACGACTCGAGCTGTAAGTATCATTTCCTCTATCTCTTCTCTCTACTGGTAATATTGGAATATCATTTGTACACTGTTTTGCGTCAAAACCACACTCAACAGTCCGCAATATCCAGGCCTCCTCTCGGCCAAAATGGCTATTAACGCCCTCTTCCGGAGGATCATCACTCTCACAGCCTTTGTCRTGACAACCACAGCACAACGACCACCCACAACCTCAATCTGCGACTACTACGCCCTCACCCTCTTCGGCGCCAACAMCGGCAGCACGCAACAGCTCGTCCAAACCCTAATTCTCAACTCCGCCTTCATCGGAAACTACACAACCCCCAACGTCGGCATCCCCGTGACAGGCATCGCTGCCTCAAGCACGTTTAACGGCACAGACGTGAACCTGATAGATTACTTTGACGGTGCGCTATACTCGTCGAATACAGGCGGGGAGGTGGGCGTGCAGAAGGTATTTCTAGATGGCGGTGGACCAGCGCCGGTGGGGATGAATATGTCGGGGGCGGCGGGGAGTAATCAGAAGTAAGTCCTCCTCGTAGTCGAAGTGAGCAGAAGAGGTGCTAACAGGGACAGCGCGCTGCTCACACATGTTTGGCAATATTTCGGCGTGCTGCTCAATTGTTCGAAACAAGGTGTCGATCCAGATTTCCCGAGCTATGGTGGGAATCCAAGTATGTACGAAGTCCACAAGTAAGCACCCCCCCTTCCTCCTTTRAGATACATCCTCTCTAACAGCTCGCGTGCAGATTCATGGACATCACTCCCATTGAACAAGGCTGGTTCGTCGACCAACTAACGCTCGCGGCAAAATCCATCGGCTTCTCAGACGAAGACGCTACTATCTGGTTCAACACCATGACGGGGCTATTCAGCTCGCGCTGCTCCAAGCCTACGACTGTGGGGAATCTGCCGGCTGCGTTGAATGCGATTTGCATACATGAGGAGTGTCCGATGGCGGAGGACGCGGATTGTAGTTTGTATAATGGAGGGAAAGAGGCGTTGGCGCCGGGAGTTGCGAATGCGACGTTGGCTGCGAATTATACGAAGACGAATGGGACTGGTGTTAGCACCGCGACTAGTGTTAGCACCGCGACTGGTGGAGGTGTCCAACCAAGCGCGACTGCGATGCAAGGTGGTGCGGTRAGAAATGGGCGTGGTAGGTTAATTGCTGTTGTGGTTGGAGGGTTGGCTCTGCTTTTCGCGCTGTAGATATAATTGCCGAGCGAGAGAGTTGCGCTGGGAGATATGAATGCGTCTGGTCATATGGCTCATTTACTGTTGTTTGGATCATTGCTTCTATCTTGATAGGGGCTCGCTGACATAGTTATGGTCAATTGTCTAGGATGTATAATGTTGTCTCATATTATAGTGTAATTTCTCGATATCTCGGTCTTGACTTGATTTTGAGAGTTAATAGACTAGACTTCTACTCTTGTGGTCATGGGTTCCTTAGAGTATGATTATCCCATTTTCGTACATTTCTTGTCTGAATTTTCCTCTTCTATCTCACTCTCGCTCTCATCCTTGGAAGAGGTATCTAAACTGAGGTCCCCCATATTTTCTCCTACCTACCCTCTTTCCTCCTACCTTCTACGTGTAAATGCTAAAGTATGGCAGGTAACAAGGGAAAACACAGTGGCAAAAAGCAAGGTACCAGCGTGCGGATTTCGAGAGGGTAAAGTCAGGGTATGTAAATAGAATCTGGGAATAGTCAGAGTTTCCATCAATTAACAATGTTATGCGTGAGGGTCTCATGTATTGAACCTT
Organism: Chaetoscypha palmicola; assembly: GCA_003988945.1. NCBI lineage: Eukaryota > Fungi > Ascomycota > Leotiomycetes > Helotiales > Helotiaceae > Chaetoscypha > Chaetoscypha palmicola. The sequence continues at coordinate 10,537 of QYAH01000576.1, forward strand.
CCAGTATTTTGTATCAGTCGTAGGGATCGACGAATTCCGCGCTCGGATGCTTATACTGTCTGACGATCGATAAATGAAGTGGAGCTGTAGAAGATGTCGAGCAGATGGCCTGAGGTCGGGTATACAGAAGGGTGATAATACCCACCTGAATTCGTATATTTACTTAGCTGCCGGGCACMATATACTTGATTAACTCTTCTTGTTTGGCACACYATGGCAGAYGAKCGTGAACGCCGGAGTTCTGAGTTGACACACTACGACACAACAATTTCATTGAAGAGTCACGTCTGCACGACAACCATGACGAATACCAACTACAGCTCACAAATCTCCAAACATCATGATCATTCACTTCCTAATTGCACAAAGGCATCATGGCCCCTATAACTACAATTGCCACGGGCAACGAGGTATACCCTGATASCGAACCACAGAAATGTAAGGAAAGAAGCAGAAGACATCTAGCTCCAAAACAAACAGCTCCTTCTTTCTCCCCTTAATTCATTAAAAAAACCCCATCCGCCCGCAACTACGAATATCAAAAGAAACTAGATACGAGCAGTCAGTGAGTTGTTCAAAGTCGGTCACACTATCAAGAGATACTAACCACCAGAACTTCTCTGACTTTCTGGAGTATTCCCCCCCAAAGGCGAAAACCCCTCTGCCCGGAGGTCTCGGGTGGTGGTGGTGGTGGGACAAAGCGCAAATTGCGGACCTTCGTCCACCTCCATGACTCCTAAAACACGTTGTTAATATACATTAATAATATTGAACTCTCCACCAGAACTTACTAGGCGCATCTTAAAAGTTCGAAATTTCTATCCTACAATCAACCATTTTAGCTGATTAATCAACCACCCCTTTCGCTATGCCTTACTTTCTCTGCGTTCTCCATCATAGCTTTCTCCTTTCTCGCTCGTTGCTCATTCTAGGGAGGTGTTAGTCAGGACAGTCTGTGGTGGGCTGCTTTCTGTGACGCCTCGTTGCACCACGAAATCCCTTGGCCGGTTGATTGTCTGTGTCAACACGTTAAGAAAGTTCATGTTCCTGAGGGCTGAAAGGACTTACTCTCGAGAGGAGCGGGCGTTGTGCGCCGACCTCGCTGGGAGACAGAAAGCCAATGGGGAGCGTTTCAAATGAGCAGAGAGACTAAATTGCAATCGAGAGCACTGAGCAGAGGATGTTGTAGGCGTATAGTGTTTGCGGAGGGAAGAGAGAATAGTTGGTATTGTGCCGGATCGCATGGGACAATTGGGCCTGTGATCGTTGGTGTTTTGGAGAGGAGGAAATCTGCGGTAGATGCATTATGCCTTCAATATCATGCGTGTGGCTGAGTGAGGGGTCTTTCCAAATCGAGCTTTCCAGATTCGATAGTGAATTAGTGTTAAGAGATGGGAGTGATCGGGAAGGTGCTCTGGGTGTCTGATATGATGTTCAAAAAGACATGTGATACTCCTCCATGACGTAATCTTCTTCAATAGATAAAAGGGGAGTGATCTCTCCAGATGGCACTAGTGGAATGCTATGGGTTTCCACGCGCGCAACATTGAGTGTGTCCGTCCGGTTGCAGACTAGGAGAGTATCGAATATGAGACCTTGTTATACACAGTTAGCTGGAGGGCTAGTGGAAGAGTCCACAACACTCAATGCGACGAATGACAACAATGTCTCTGGCGGCCGGAGTAAATATTTGAAAGTGTCTGAAAGGCGTTGGGTCACTCTCTAGGCGACCCACTTGGATGCTATGATGCATATTGTGGCCGGTACACTAAGTGTTAGCCAAAATTAATAAGGCCGATATTTTGCGAGACCCAATCATGCTCTCGGACCCTTAATTAAGCGTACCTAGGTATGCGACTTTGGCAGGAACGGGAGGGGGTAGTATCGGCCTGGGCCGATCTCTTCGCTTAGACAATGCTTGGCATCAACGACATCCCATCGCTCCTTCCCCGAATTAGAATGTATTATGCAGCACTACAAATGGGACAAGTTTGTGCATATTGATATTATGCAATTAGATCTTTCCCGATTCTAGGGGGTCATCGTGCATCTTGTCTTAATCATTTCCAAATTTAATGTTGACGATCTCTCGAAGTGGGATAGGGGGGAGGATCTTTACGCGAGTGTCGAGAATTTATTTTCATTGAAGCTTGGTAGAGCAGCAGCCAGAT
>QYAH01000577.1:0-23749 GCA_003988945.1 Chaetoscypha palmicola
TCGGCTAGGCCTAAGCTTCCCTTATATACTTAAGCACTTCTCCCTTATACTCTCTTAGCTAGTTATCTCTTAATTATATATAATTAACTAGTTATTATTGAATACGTATTATTTAGTACTTATCGTATAAGATACCCTTTTCGTGTATACATATACCTAGTATCCCTAACAATAGCTTATTAGGCTATACTAGGCTTATAACCTATAAGAGGTTATTTATAAGATTTAAGTAGAAGTAGAGTATATAAGCTTTATTATAAGATAAAATAATTATATAAGTATAAAGACTTAAATCTAAATTTAAATCTTAATTTTAACTTAATTTCTAAACTAAGGGATACTCGTAGTTATATACTAGAGTTATATTAACTATAGTTAATTAGTTAACTTTAAAGTATAACTAATTAAGTCTTTATTACTATATACTATAACTCTCTTAGATAGTTATCTCTTAATTATATATAATTAACTAGTTATTATTAAATACGCGTTATTTAGTACTCTAAAGTATAGATACCATTTTTGTGTATATATATCTCTACTCCTCCTAATATATTTACTATATATACCTTCTTAGAATATTAGACTAAAATTTAGTAATCGTATATATAGTTTAGAGACTATAACTAGAGCTGAACAGAAGCTGAAGTGCTCGGGTCGAAGTAAGGAAATTACGTAAGACTGTAAGAGGTCTTCTTAAATCTGTAGGCGAAGCAGTGACTGAGTTCGTGTATAATATTTACCGAAAGGAAAGCTGAGCGACGCCAAGTTGTCTAAAGCAAAAGAAAGCTTCAGCCTTCTCACCGTCGCTATCGAAATTTCAGTCAACCTCATTCCCTGACCTCGCAAAGAACTTCTTAATTCTCGGCCCTGTGTAGGTCTTACTTGCACCTGCCTGCCACCAGCTAGCAAGGACACAGCAATTGCAGCAGCTACTAAGTTGATATGGTAATCGTTAGTGAGAGTCACCAGTGTCAAGGTGGGGAACGTTAGTACTACGCTGATGAAGAAAACCCGACTCACTGCGATGACAGTAGCGACTTTATCGAAGTTACGCAGCGTGCAAGAGCCATGCACGAAAGGAAACGACTAGGAGTACTTAGTAGATTCTTTGTGCTACGATGACTACAGCATGAGAAAGATCAAGAGTATAGGTTGCGATGGCGAGTATGTAAATGATAGATAGAGTGGAGCAGAGACCTATGAGATATAGAGAAAACAGAGGACAGTAACAATAATAAGTCCTACCGAGTTCAAAGGTGTGTAAACACGTCTATTAAGTCCGACGAAGCTGTGTGTAGGATTAGTTGTCTGTTAGTATCTTACTTCTCTAGCATTTAAACGATCTCTACAGTTGTTAAATCGGCTTGTAGAATATTATCTAAGTTTAAGATAAAGAATTATAGAGTAATAGTAAAGAGTATAAAGTAAATCTATAATAAAAGTCTAATTAAATACTTATAAAATATACCTATAAGATAATATCTAGTTACTTTAAAAGTCTTAACATCTAAGAAAATGTTTATATATATATCTCTCTCTCTAATATCTAGATATCCTCTATTTAAAAGCTAGATCTATCTGAAACAGAATTTTAAGATGAAAAGAGAATATCATACTAGAAATTTCCCCCGTCTATATCTCATATCTATCACTTTTAGCTAGAACTGGGCGGTAAACGAAATAATCAAATTTGGCCGGTAAGACTGTGCCGTTGAGATCCGAGCATGCCATTCCGACAAAAGCCCCAGTGAAACTTCCATGCGCCTGGTGTCCTCCACATTCATCCGAAAGAATAGACGCATCGAAAATTGGTCCAATTTTCCGGAGCTCTTCTCCTCCGAGCGAATAGAAAAACTGAAGATCGGTGCCCCGTACCGTCACCGCAAGCCTGACTTTGCCTTCCTTCGGGATTGGAACAGGATCGGTGAAAGGCATTTTCAGGTTCCCACTCGGCCACGAAGCTTCCGAGCTTAGAATGAGGAGCTCGCGTTGACCGTCGGAATGAGCAGTCACCGTCAGATAGAAGAAGTTGTATCTGCAGTAGTACGCCGTCAGGCCACAAAACTGCCTTTCGTCGGTAGGGGAGTAGTCAACCAAGGTCTCGGCGTCAAACGAGAAATGCGTCTGCCGGCGCGCTACCAGCGCTTGTTCAAACCAGGATCCAATTGACTCGCGGCCAAAGAGTGTAAGCCTCCCATTTTCTGTAGCAAATATCCGCTCTGGCTCAGGTGTTCTTAACCACTGGAAGTCTTGATGCAGTTCGTCTTCGAATGTATATCTTTGCTCTGCCCAGTATTTGGAGTCATCTCGGACCCCAGGAACCTCGACACACAGGGATGGTACAGGACCATTCTTGAGATAGAGCCATTGATCCGCCGCCCAGAACGCCTCTTGTATTGCTGTTTCGCGGCCGAGGACACACCGCCGCTCCTGCGTGGTGGGACGACCAGTCAGATGGACTAGGTATGTTTTCCCGTCTGGAGTGTCAACAATGTCGCCGTGTCCAGCTCGCTGAAGCGCGGCAAAAGGGGCATCTTTGGATGTCAGGATATGCTTTTGCGGATGCGTCTCATAGGGACCCCAGATACTACGAGCTCGAGCGAGAGTACAAGCGTGTTGGTAACCGGTACCGCCCTCTGCTGTTAAAAGGTAGTACCAACCGTTCCTCTTATATAGATGCGGCCCCTCAACAAGATCTAACTCCGTGCCGAGAAAGACATTCTTCTTAGGGCCAACAAGCTTATTGATAGATGGATCAAATTCCTGTAGGACTATTCCAGCAAAGCTCCGCGGGCGATGACGGTGATCCTGGATCATGTTGATGAACCATTTTCGGCCATCGTCGTCGTGAAAAAGAGACGGGTCAAAGCCTGAAGAATTTATATACACAGGATCGGACCAAGGTCCTTCTATCCGGGGAGCAGTCACAATGAAATTATGAGTGTCTTTGAACGATCCGTCCTTGCGCTTCACATCTGTATAAACCAGCCAAAATTGGTCACGGTCGTACGTGAGACATGGTGCCCAGACTCCACAACTGTCAGGATTGCCTCGCATGTCTAGTTGACTTTTGCGATTGAGTGGGCGTGCGATAAGCTCCCAATTGGCCAGGTCTTTAGAGTGGTGAATCTGTACACCAGGAAACCATTCGAATGTTGACGTAGCGATATAATAATCCTCATTAACCCTCAGAATTGACGGGTCGGCGTTAAAACCAGGCAGGATCGGATTTCGAATTGGAGCCATGACAAGCGAGGTGGACTGGAAGCTTGGAATTCGTATCTCAAAAAGCGGATGGAAATGTGTAGAAGTTCGAGTGTTGTGACAATTGAGCAGGAGCGCCAAATTATATAAGTCGTCCCCTCAGTTGCCTTTTCCCGTTTACCCGGGCGGGCACAAGTTCATCGCCCCACCAGTCTGCTATACCCCGGGGCCATGCTTCTTGGTCAGTCAGGTGACTATCGATGTGACTGTAGGAGCTGTTTGCAAAAGGCAGAGTTTCAAAGACTTCGCCAATTAACACAGTAAGTCGTCCCACTGCTTATACAGCYATTAAGTTTACCGTGTGGATTATGCCACAGTTTGAACTATATAAAAAACACATTGAGGTTCTTAAGTAGGACAACGAAGTGTCCTCGAATCTCTTGCTTAGTTGGTAAACAAAATTCTGTCATAGGCTTCGGACGGAGTGGAACTTGACCATATAAATGGACCAAAGATGTGCACTCGACTATATAGAGTGTAAGAACTCACACGAAATGCTAAAATGCAAGTTGGACAACCAGGAAGCGAGCACAAGAATAATAGGAACGTWACAATAGATATTTAAGTACTTACTTAAGTAAGTAGCAAAGACGATATCGATAGGCGTATTACTTAATGCCACCACGAATGAAAAAATGAATGCCCGATCACTTTGAAATCACTGTGCCGAGTAATCGATATTGATATAGCACTGTAGACGTCATTGAAACACGTAAACAATAAAGGCACAATTCGCGTAGACAGGCGCTAAACCTTGCGAAGATGTAACAAAGTACAACGGTACTCTGGAAGCATGTCACCTTGTCTATACTATYATTCACTGCAACACGTGACCCACAATCACRCCCATATAGTACCTTCCATGTCACACCCTAGCTAGACTTCCTTCCTTAGCCACAATTAAACCACGCAAACCCATATATTGGAACCACTACGTAGTGTGATACAACTCCCCGTGATATACCGACACACCTTTATCGCTGAGATAAAACTTTCCTAAAAGTTGCTTAGGAACAAACTACTTTAGTAAGTAGCTAGCGAGGGGACTAGGATCCTGGCCGATCTAATCCTAGGACACAAATCGCTTGAATGGAAATTCAGAGGCTTGGTGTAATAGCGCCTCTCCTGTACATAGCYAGTAAGTCTATCTATAGGCGGTAGGGATATCTCCTCTAGCACATGTGCCGCTTGAGAATCTAGCGAACAACATTTAAGGTTTCCGAGGTTGGCTAGTTAAGCTTTTAACAATGGATAACCGGTGAAACTACTCTGCTGTATAATAATTACTTTAATACAATTAAAAACAGGTGGGGCTTCCGTTCGTAAAATTAAAGAGAAAGAGGCTGTTAAGAAGGTATTAGTGATGCTGTTATTAACGCGACCTGCGTGCTTCGAATCAAGAACAATTGATAGTTTAGTTGTTACATATTCTTAGGATAGTAGTGAGACAGGAAGCTAGCCTTCACTCGAGGTCTACTTTGTAAATCGTTTGTCAAAGTGTGATTTTGCTCTAGAAAACGCTCGAGCCCAACGGAATAACATCCATCCAGCTAGTATACAAGTAAATTTCAAGTTTCTCTTATCACTTCGAAGCTTGGTATCCTTTACGATCTCGCCACTTCCCCTATGCATAAAGATTTCTTAATCGATGCTGTCTTCTGAGATCACTACGTTTTCCGGTCCGCTGCACTTCAATTGTTTTCCACACTTCACGACACACTGCTTGATATTTTTATAGCTATGGCTACTTAAATATGTCACGTTTCTAATCAGGGGTATAGCGGAGCCTGGGTATAAAAGGGGAGTGTACGCCCCCTTTTTCCTAACCTTCTCCTTTATCCATTTTAGTTGTTCACACTTCTGATTTGACCCACGCAACATCCCTCTTTCGAGGTCCTCTTTCAAAGATCTTTCCCCCTCTTCGGAGGCTTTTTATATATAAGGGGGGGTAGCTACTTAACGACGCTCTTCTAGACGCCTTGTAAAGGGTCCTTGTAGATGTCCCTAGGTGATGGTGGGTTTTTAGCTCCTCGTAGTTTAGTTTGTCCCTTTGTTTCTAAAGAGTAAAGCCTGTCACCTGTGCCCACCAAATACAAAAGTTTAAAAGAGTCTAGTTCCTACGTGTACGTGTGTGTGTGAATGTGAAGACGTACCTAAAGGATTAGACATTGCTTGAAGAAACATCAGCGGCAAGGATAAATGCCTTAGCGAAAAAATGGCCATTAAGGTACGAGTGACAAATCCAATGGCCGACCACGACATTTTCAAGGGAGATCGATATCCGAATCTGTGTCTGCGGATTGATTGACGAGTTACAAATTTCGTGGGTTATACCCAGGTAAAAGACCATTCACGTGCTGAATAAAGACGCTCGGGCTACTTCACTTAGTCAGCACACTGTATTATTAATGCATGAATTCATTCAACCTATCTTTGATTCGTTCCCACGCCTCAAAGCTCCATCCTGCATCTCTGTGTCCTCGATACTAGATTGTAACTTCAAATGACCATCACGGCCATACTAGACTCAAGTACACATGGAAAGCACTATTTCAGCGTTTCCGATCGTCATCCAGCATCAGCCAGGACAATCCCAGCGACATGGCCAGACCCGACAGAGCACTTTCGTCAGAGCACATGTAATGGAAAGATATCATCGGCAACGAAAATGCAACTCACAGGAATCTTCAGCGATGCCTATCAGTACACGCAAAAGGGACCAACTGATAGAAACGCGACAAATGGCGAGCACTTCTCGAAACACTCCGAGAGCTCACGTGGAGACCACTTTCGTACAGTACGCTGGTCCGTCCGCCCGAGCCATCGTTCCTCCAAAGATCGCAAAGGCGGAGAAGAAGGCATCGAAATCGGACATAGCAATACCACAAGAGAGGGTGTTGAATGTTGAGTACACTCGAAAAGCCCATACACTAGATTTCACCTCGCTTAAATACAGCGAAGTTCAGTTCAGAGACCCTAGAGCACGACAATCCCAGATGTTTATGGCGATCTCCCAACATTGTTCGTATTACTCTCCAGTTCCTCTTCCCTTGCACTGAACAAAATCCTCATACCCGGTACGACGTAGATTTACAAATTTTGGAGAATCGCCACACGCCTCTCGATTTACTGAGTAAAACTTGGCTCCCAACTGCATTCACAGATCTCGCTCTCTTTCACGCTATTATATTCAACTTCTCCCAGCACCTTTACGCTCTGTGTTCAACGAGCCATGAGAAGCCGGACCTGTTGATTCACAAAGTGGATGCTCTCCGACAAATCTCGTCTAGAATGGAGAGTCAGATAGACGCATCGTCAGATGCCGTAATTGCCGCTATATTGTGTCTGATTAGCCATGAGGTAGGTTGTCCATGGGTTCGAATGACTGTGACTGACAAGCCCAGATCTTAAATCGAGAAACCACGGCTCTTCAAGCACACATGCGCGGCCTACGACAGATCATTGAGATTAGAGGAGGAGTAGATCAGCTAGGACTTAAAGGAACGCTCAAAAGCATGTATCTATGGTAAGTTGCACTATTTGTGCTTGGCGAGTGTGAATTGACAAATGAAAACTTAGTTACGAGCTCCTGATTGCCACTATTTTTACATCATGGGAGACAAAGCTACCTAAAATATACCAAACAACGCGTCCCACAGGTTGTGTTTTTCAGTTTCCTTGTGGAATTCTGGCGTTGGGTTCAAAAGTGCCCGAGTCAAACCCTGTAGGGTTCAGCTTTGCATCAATACAGCAAATGTGCTACCTCGAAGAGAGGTTTTCCGGGCTGGATATCGTCGACACGACGGGGTCATCTTCAGAGGAAATGGTGTCCTCTACAATTTCGGAAGTAAGACATTGCGAATACGTCGATCATGTATTCGAATCTCTCCGTCTGGCGACAAACTTAAATTTCCCCTCGGCCAACCAGACTGCCGACCAGAATGCTGTTGACATGCTCAAACTTCACCTCAATGAGACTCTACTCCAGTCATTTTGGCGACCCTTCCCAGGGGCACTTTTGTTCTGCTTGATTGTCGGAATGGCAGCTTCCAAAACCACAACGTGTCGCCTCTGGTTCGTGGCGAATTTATTACGTCTAGCCACCGGATTGGCTTTTGAGAACTGGGACGGCTTGAGAGAATGTTTGTGGTGTTTCAATGAATTGGATATCGTGGATTGAGTATGTCTGTCAATACTTGCGATGCTGCTCGCGGTAGTTATCTGCATAAGTAGTTCTGCCGGGTTGCATTTGATGCGAGGAACAAGTGGGTCGTGAAGACTATCGGATACCCTTTTCGACCATTGCACTTCCTAATTCAGTCGCTGCAGTGCATGTCAGACACGGACTGCGCCGCACACCACAATGAATTACAATTGCTCTTACTTAAGTATGTTTCAATGAACGCTCACGTACGGAGTATGGAAAGGATATACGAACCAAGCCAGCTCTGTGCTGTGCTGTTTAATTTCCGGCTGGCAGGATTCAAGTACTGTACTGACTGTGCTGTACAGTCAGTACACGGCGCTCTCGGGTTAAGCCACTGAATTGGTACTCAAGTCTTTCAGTAGACATACTTGCCAGCGCAATCCAAAGTCCCTGGGTATAGAAGTCACTGGGTATAGAAGTCCCTAGGTATAAATCGCAGGCCACCTGGACATCGGTGGTCGTCTGACGTCGCATTCACCACGCTCTTTTGGCYTGTGTCTTGATCCGATTGTTGATTGACTATAACACATYAGTGGCTTCGTGTCTATCCTCGTAGCTACTTCCACACTCTTGCGATTAACCTCACTCCTCGCTTGCCGACTGTCAACCTCTGCGCAACCGACCACCAGAGGCTTAAACGAACACTAGCAACCACGGTAGTCGTTTGAAGCTATGAAAATGGCAGAAGAGACCCCTCTCGCATCTCAAAACAACATCCTCATTCTTGGAGGCTCATACGGCGGCCTTTCCACTGCCCATTATCTCCTCAAGCATGTCATACCCAAGCTGCCTCAAAGCTCATCCTACCAAGTCATCATCGCAAGCGCTTCGTCAGAGGTGATGGTCCGCCCAGCCTGTCCTCGGGCGCTGATCTCGGACCAGATGCTCMCACAGGAGAAGCTATTTATGAGCATCACAAAACAGTTTGAGCAGTACGGAAACGGTAGCTTCCTCTTCATCCAAGGCGCAGCAACAGAGCTTGATCACACTGGCCGGACTGTCACTCTCAGCCTGCCGAACGGAAATACAGAAAAGATTGGCTTTCATGCTCTCGTCATTGCTACGGGCGCATCTACTCCATCCCCTTTGCTGGGATTGAACCGCGACGCCTTCTTCCTTCGAGAAAGCTGGGCGGCTTTCAGGAAAGCTCTTCCTGCTGCAAAGACCATTGTCATATCTGGGGGAGGGCCAGCCGGGGTCGAAACCGCAGGAGAACTGGGAGAATACCTGAACGGTCGTGCCGGATGGTTCAGCTCTACATGGGCGAATCCCAAAGTCTCAATCACAGTTGTGACCGCTGGTTCTCAGATCCTGCCAGCTGTTCGACTGGCAATTGCGGAAAAAGCGGAAAGATTTCTTGCTAAAGTGGGTGTGACAGTTGTCAAAAACACCCGAGTCCAGAGTGTAACGCCCCAGGATGCGGGAATGGGCAGTGTTGCTAGCAAAGCAACCATCAAACTTAACAACGGAACGACCATCGACGCAGACCTTTACATTCCAGCAACTGGCACTACTCCAAACAGCAGCTTCGTTGACAAGTCTCTCTTGACACCACATGGCAAGATTGACACAAACCCGACAACTTTACGAGTTGACAAGGCAGGTCCCCGAATATATGCGGTGGGCGACGTAGCATCATATGCAACGCCGGCTATTCATGTCATCTTTGAAGCCATCCCAGTTCTCTGCGCAAATATCAAGCGGGATTTACTGCTTGCATCCGGTCAGGAGGAGGGTGACGTGGGGGTTGATCGTGCGTTTAAAGAAGATACGAGAGAGACACAGCTCGTACCGATCGGGAAGAGTAAAGGCGTTGGTGCTGCCATGGGATATCAGCTTCCTAGTTTCATGGTATGGTTGATCAAGGGTAGAGATTACTGGTTGTGGACGGCGGTCAGTTTATGGAGCGGAAAGCAATGGGCCAAAGAATCGTGATTGAAATGCGGGCCTGCATCATTCAATGGACAATGCATATGTAAAGATTTGTCCTTGCCTAGGATTTCTTCGAAGTATGACGAGTGACATGGGGGATGTAGGGAGAAACGGGTGATAGGAGGGATGTAGGGAGGAACGGATGATATGTAATGGATCCAAGCTGCGTTCCACAATTCTGGACGCTACAGACTACAGTCTATTCGGAATTCTCCTGAGCGTGTCCACTAGGCCCAAAAGTTGTATAGTCACAAGTGATAAAGGCCCTGTCAACCTCTGGCAAGCCCTCGCAGCAATACTGCAGAGTCTCTGCAATATCGTGCGATACCTCCAACGTGGTCTTCTCATCCAGCAAGATATCGACCTCAACCCAGATTCCATCACCCTGATGATATGCCTGTATTTGCTTATAGCCTTGAACCAGAGGGGAAAAGCGGTATGCTAAAAATAAAAGTTTGTCGAAGGTGCGGCCGTCAACGATCGATCCTGTAAGACGAAAGACGTTTGTAAAGCAGGTGTGTCCCCAATCGTAGATGATGAACAGAGAAAGGAGCCCAGCACCCAGGGGGTCTAGCCACCATACATTGACAGCATGACCTACCGCCGGAAAGATGAGGGAGAGTGTATTAAACACCACATCCGTTTGGCAATCTGTTGTCACATCAGCTGAGCACTTTCCCAATACCGAGCGAMCCTGGGCACGTACCTTGCGCCAAAGCTTGAACCTGCGTAGTTCTGATTCGAATACAACCAAACCAGAGGACTCCTTTAATCCCGATGGTTGCAGCTAAGGCCCCGATGGCAATTGGAGGTAGAGCCTCAGCCTTATGAGGCCCCTTCGACATCAATTTCTGTGCCGACTCCTGAAGAATCTGAAAAAAGGATATAATCATAATGATTGAGAATACTAGGATGCCAAGAGGCTCCAGCCTTCGTCGACCAACAGGGAACTTGCGTTGTAGTTTACTCAGATGCCATTCAACCATTTTGTGGGTAGTCAACACTATGCCGGTACATAGCTGGGAAATTGTTAACGGGGCTGACCTGTTGGCAGCTAAGAGAACCTACTAGATCTAAGGCGCTGTCGGCCAGGGACGCAGTCAGACTTAAACTCGAGGAGAAGAAGGCCGCGGCGACTTTTGCGGCAAGGAGGATGACGTTCGCTATCACATTGATGTTGATCGCCCATTTTGCATTGCGGGCGGCGATGCGTCGCTGCTCCCGCTGTTCTTCCGGGAGGAACGATTCGATTTCGCCTTGCGTGTCTTGCAGAGCTCCACCGCCTTCTGCAATACCATCGCCATTGTCATCTCGCGGATCGAAGGATTCCAGAATGTCGTCCGAGAGGGCTTGCACGATAGCATTGACCTCTAACCAGTCATCTAATCGACTATTTTGCGTCTCGTAGAATTTTCTTGTTTTCTTGTTTCTCAATTTCTTGAGCTAGACCGCTGTCATTAATGTTGTTGTTGTTGTTGTCGTCGTTGTTGTTAACGGCTGGTTTTATTTTGTACTCACCTCGTCATCACTCTTGCGGAAGTCCTCAAGATATTTGGAGTTCTCGGCGCTCGCTAGCAGCGTCTTCTTGAACTCCACTCGACGCTGATCATCTGCATCGAGGTTGTGTTCTTGGTCACGAAAACGGTATTTACGATCGCGGGGAGGCCGGTCGCGGTTCTCGATGTCTTTGCGGAGGTTGGTCGAATCTTGGGGATCCTTACGACGCTTTGCGGTTCCTCGTTTGCCAGCCATTGTGTGTAGTGCTGGGCTTCTCTGTCTGGTAGTAGGAAAGTACGATGGAATGCAGAATGGTGGGGAAGGTGGTCGGGAAGGAGAATTGGAAAGAGGGACGACTGGAAAGGCAAGAGAGGAGAAGAGAGAAGGGAGGAGAAGAGAAGAAAGGAAAGATAAACTAGGAAAGAAATCAACTTGACTGATACTGGACTGGTCGGGAAACTCACGATGGACAAGGAGTGAGTGGAATGGACTGCAAGCAAACGCGGTGGTTCGGGCGGTGGTCATGATGATGTCAATCGTTTCGTTTCCAGGTTGGCTCAGTACTTTACTTCGGAGTACGAAGTAGGCATTACTAAGTAGGTACCTCCGTACGTAAGGTGTACGATAGGGTAGGGACGTCCCAAAATCGGAAAATCGGATTTGGGCGTATAACACTACCAACCATATTAAATTAGGCGTAAAGCGATGCACAACGCCCTAGGAATTTATTGTTAAGTGCTATATATGATAGCGTAATTGAGACAATTAGGAGACACTGAAATTGAGTATATTAGACTTTTTATGGTGTTGTAAGAGGTGGAATTGTCGTATTTCTCATGTTCTACTGTTACGCCTCATTACTAATATCCTTATCGATAAAAGGCCCTGGCGAGTAGTATCTTTGATCATTACCTCCAGCCTTATCGTCGCTCTCATCCGAGTTATATTCCTTAATATCTCTTACTCTACAGTACTATCCTTTTAAAGTTTGACCTCTGAGACACTTAGTGCCAAGTTGGCGCACGGTGAAGTAGATATATAGACATGCTATAGTTGGCTATAGACCCATGATAGTACCCATAATAACACTCACAAAGGGACCACACACACTTCTTTTAGCGGAACTTAGAAATCAAACTTTAAAAGACTCTTTGCCTCCTACCTCTCTAATTACTCCATCGTCGAATTGAGCATTTATTCCGCTACATGCCTCTTCCACAAGTTGATAAGGTCTATTCCAGTGGCGTCTCTAATTCCTTGACACTCCTAGGGTTCTCACGGTCGTATTTAAATAGAGCGATTCGCAAGTATTTGTATACTCGTACATATAGTTGATCAAGCCTAGGCTGTAAGTCGTAGAGTACAATTCCTAATGAAATTATGAGGCGATCGCAAAGAGCTCTTTTATAGGTAAAGAATAAGGCCGGGTATAGTAGGGAGATTACATGCCGATATCGTTGCATCTATACTCACCGCTAGTTACAGGTTAGTTATCGTATATCGTACATGCTACTAAGTAATCACCTTGCTAATTAGGAGAATACTATTAGGAACTCAAGTATAAAGCGTTGTATAAGGAATTGTATAGCGTCGACTAAGCGGAAGTCACTATACATATGTATATACGAAGCGCCTAAATACGACAATTCCACCTCCCACAACACTACGAAAAATCTAATATACTCGATTTTGGTGCCTCCCAATTGCCTCAATTGCGCCATCATATATAGCACTTAACAATAAATTTATAGGGCGTTATACATCGCTTTACGCCTAATTTAATATGGTTAATGGTGTTATACGCCCAAATCCGATTTTCCGATTTTCCGATTTTGGGACGTCCCTACTCTATCGTACACCTTACGTACGTGATTTTGCGGGGAACGGGGTGCCCAGGTGGAAATCAAGCTTTGCCCACTCCCGGGCCCGCATCCACGTCCACGTCCACCAACGCGCTGGTACGTACTTCTAGTAGCGGGTGCAGGACTTTCAGACCCAGAATTGACAGCACCGCAGGTGTACATTCGAATCGGGTTGCTGCGTCAGATGCGATGCTCGAGACGACCTCTGCGCGATCCTGGAGAACAAGTTCACCTGGCAGTGAAGCGTATTTCTGGTGAAGCTCTCGAAGATCGTGACCAACACCACCACCAATGTCGACCAGGAATGCTTTATTGAGGGTTGGATTGTGTCTGGAAAAACCATACAGTATATCCTGCCCCCTTGCTAGTCCCTCTCACATCGTCTGGGGTCTAATTGAGACGTCGATGTGTGGGGAGAACTCGGAATTATGTGATCGTGCAGTACTCGCTCGTTGTAAATACSGAAGGGTAGCGAGTTTTACAAGGACGACTGGTAGATGGGATGGCTGTAATATACGGCGGACTAAGCTCACATGCGGGCCGAACCTCTTCGCATTGGAGACCGCGATATCATCGCGCCCGTGGTCAGGATAACATTCTACTAGATCAGACTTCTTGAATTCTGCTAGCGTAACCATCGTGTTTCGATGATATGCGATGCATTTATTCTCTGCCTTGTTGACCCAGGAATGCGCAAAAGTGTTCTTCTAACCATGAGACCGATAGCGTATATTTACTATACCGTACAGACTTAGTGAACTTGGAGCCTTAGTCATCCGCCTATACGACACTTCCTTGCATAAGATAAAAGCTAGCATTGCCATGTGAGTCTTAGGGGTTCACGTGTACGCACTATCCGCTGAGTCCTAGATTATGAAAATCAATTTAGTACACATATACTCTTTCTTCTAATCGGTTGATCTTCGAACAACGAACCGCAGCCTCCAACATATTAGGATCCTCCCAAAATTTGGAGGAATTTTACTGTGTTTGCCCGTTATATTATTCCCGGCCGCAACCTTGTTAACTCATAGACCGGGGCCCCTACAAGGGATCTTCTTATCAGCGTTGGCTTCCCCTCGTCTGTAGAACTGCTAATGTAGCACATAGTCGGCTGCATTTGTACCCTGCTTACAATACCGGCCTGCTTTAAGGTCGCTATCAATTTTTCTTCAGTAGCAGTAGCCATCGAGTAATAGATAGTACCTAACTACTAGTACCTACTTAGTATGAATTAGTAGTGAGAGTTTTCGTTCATGTTATCTTGACAGGATTCGTCTTCGATTCCTAGACAGACCTTCAGAAGAAGAGACAATCTTTCTCCACTGTTAAAATTCTCTTAAATCGGTAGTAGAGAGTAATCCTATGATAGGTGGCTAATATTTTACTTACCCTATTATAACGCACAGAGTAATAGGGCTTCCGAGCTACAGAATGTAGAAGATCTGAACGATGTGGCCAGGGCCGGACCAAGCCACTCCCCTCAGCAGCTGTCCATAAGTAGATCTGGAATAATGCCAATAGCCAAACCGGGTACCTGAACCTTAAAGGGACCGAGTACGCCGCGGGAAGATCTCGCTTAATTTGCAAACCCACTACCAACGACAACCGCGCGCACAGCATGTCTTCACGGTAAGCATACCTCTTTTTGATCACGGTCAGCCATCGGTGCCCCATGGCCAGTGTATGTATTCCTTGAGATCCAAAAACAAGGAGCAACCGGGCTTGAATAGCTGCACTAACCTTGACTAAAGACACGAAGAGTCAATGAACAAAACTTTAGCTTTGGAAACCTGCCCTGGGATTGTGTTAGATGATAAGGAAAATAGTCTACCCTTAGAATTTATCGCTACGTCTAATATAGCGGTCCTCCTATTAGATCTAAAGAAAATTTTATTTAAAGACAAAGAATTTGCTACCTTTAGTGTTACTCATATATGTGGATGGGAAACTGCATGTTACTCGGGGTCCGCGCTTTCTAAGGTGACTTCACTAATATCGAAAGAAGAAGACACTACCCGAAATGAATTATACACTTATCCACCTATAGATGAAGCTCGAGGTCTCTTCGGCTGTTGAAGTGCATTATCATCATTAGTGTTTCACAGAATTGTCTGCGAGTGTGGAGCAGTAATATAGCATCGCTATAAACGGGGTTTAATCGTTCAATCTAGAGGTGCCCAGCCATCAGATACGATTTATCACACGGCGATGATTAATGTCGTCGAATCGGAGATCGAGAGATACCCACGCAGCCGACAGCTCATCGCTCACGGCTCAAGATGCTGGTCAAGTTGTTGGGATCTATCGCACAGAGCGCTTGAGGGTCAGTATCTTCCCCACAGTCAATCACATAGACTCGTCTCTCAATTGTATTGGCAGCGTAAAAGCTACTCAAGTATTTGCTACAGTTAGTGTAAGCAATCTAAGTTGCCGACCACGATAAGTATAGAAGTGTCTATAATTGCTTCAACACTACTTCATGCTGGATCAGCATTATTTTGTTGGCTTGGTCGTGTCGGAATGACCAAGAATCTGGTATCTACCGGCCCAAGCATATGAATTTATCCATGTCATTATGTCGGGATTGTCAAGGTACTGAACAATGGCTAAGAGTCAAGATGTTTCCTTGCCTTAAAAAAATACTTAATTGTAATGCGCAAGTTGGCAGCTAGCGAACTCTGAATCTAAAATCCTTACAATGTAAAATGTACAACCACGGGCTTTRCAATATCCTCTACCTCCGTGGTGAGTCCACGAAAAGAGGAAACACCTGAATTGTCCAACCCTYGATTGAGTATGGCACTGCAAAAGCTCGATGCTCTGCTGGCTCTTCTTGCATCGCCAACTGTACTTGCTCTGTTTACYACCAATTMTGAATAAAGACCCACTCCAAAAGAAAGATCGCCGTTYAGTAATGTTCGAACTCTTGAAGAATTTGTGAAAGAAAGGACGAAATGTTGGGATACAGGCGGCGATAATAATGACATTCGCTTCGACACTTAAAGGACGGTCAAACTTAACCTCGTTAAATTGCGTTCGGAGTCGGAATAGACTTACATTGCCCAGATCACAAGATCTACCGTAGCATACGRGAAATCATCCAGTTGCTCGAGAGAGCCGAGATGGGAAGTCTTAACCGCAGCGCAGATAGTGGCAAAGATAGTATACCCCATCATCAGACACGAACCGACTTTTGTTCTTGTGTCTAGATTCAACTTCCAAAAGGCAACCGTTAGTACAACACCCAGAATAATGTCTATAGCAGCAGCGTATGCTACACCTTATCAGAATTCTAGCAAATACAGTAGGGCAAGTATCTTGACTTACATCCAACAACATATAAGTAACCAGAAACGATTCCAGGTGCCAGACAGGTAGGGTTGAGAGCCGGATCTGGATTCTATATGAATTCCGATAGAAGACACTAGACAAACAGAATCACGCATGATATGGCAGCACTAATAACCTGCGAAATAGCTAAAGTGTAGAGAGCATAAGAACGTAGCTTGTTTAGCGCCAGGATATAGTCAATAAGCATTACAACCGAGATATTTGGGAAAGAGTATACTATTACAGCAAATAGATTAGCGACGATGTTAACTTTGATCGCTAAACTAAATTGATCGAGCGAAAGTGACGAAGCATGTTTACCCATACTAATCTAGACATCGTAGGTAAACGTGTAAGTCATTAGAGAAAAGCACTACATAGTATTACTCACCGCCGAAAAGAATACGAAGTAAACATCTACAGCTAAAGCGTGAAGGATATATACTCTAGTAAACAGTTTAAGTGCTATAGTTAGAATTGCAAGAACTGTAAATATCCAAGTGATGATAAGAAGCTCAGGGCCTCGAGTTTCCGTTGCTTTTACGGTAAACGCTAATGTCGAATTAGTGGTGGCATTCATACTCGCAGGTACAGGGGTTAATAAAAGATTTAGAAGTAACAGAGCGTAACGCGATGAATTGAAAATCGAGAAAGGGAATATTACGCCTTATCACGAAGAAGAATATAGGATTCGATCTAAATGTAGAGTATACTAAATACTTAGCACTAGTACGCGGTGCTAAACTGTGTCCCTGTAGTAGTGTAGTATCTTTTATGTTTAATGTATGCTTAGAGTATCAAATACTTATGTACCTTTCCTCCCTTTACCTACGGCTTGGGGAAATGTAGTTGGTCTCCTCCTTAAATGACCTATAAGACGGAGAATTGTCCCCGTGCGTACGCCATGACAGGCTTTCTCACCCCCGGGATATTATTACCATGACCCACCTTACTGTACTATAACTAGTTCGAGTGTCCGTGCTTAGTCTGATCTACTATTAAGGTTTATCCCCTGCCAAGACACTCTGAAGTTCCTACACTTTCATTCCGATATCACACTGGTAGGCAAGCTGTTTGTGATCCAGAATACTTGAGCATCCACAAATGTTCCGGAATCGCGCAACAACGTTTTCATTATGAATGAACGCAAAACTAGTCCCAAAGCGCCCCAAGTCCCTTAGATAAAGGAGTCGCAGTCCTCTAAGCCAGCTCATGTGTACGACGTCTTATTCGGGAAGTTGCTCGGGACGAGCCAAATCAAACTGTTTGTCTCGCAGGCGGTCAGAGAGCTGGTCATTATAAGTCTTTCGAATTCGCCGAAGCCTCTTCAGATTTTGTCGAGTTTCTAACTTGCTGGATTACACTAGATCCCGTTATGGATCTGGCTCTTCAAGTAATAATGGTCGAATGGCTAGGTTTCTTAGCCCTGCTTTATTGTTCCTGCGCAGCCCTGATAGCTTTTCTTTTTTCGAAAGCGTTCTACAACCATTACTTTCATCTATTGAGTGGATTCCCCGCGCCATTTTGGGGTGGCATCACCAACTTCTACCTGGTTTACATGATTGCATCAGTACCTACTTACGGTCTAGAGCTCCATGAGAAATATAGTAATACAAAGTCCTTAATTTTTATGATATCACTAACCATTTCGGTCTCAGGTCCTGTCATCAGGCTATCTCCTAATTTATTGTTATTCAGCGACCCTAAACTTCTGCCAGTAGTTTATCATCGATATGCCGATAAGTCCTAATTCTATGGATCTTGGATGTTTCGCCATATCGAAGCTATGTTCCAATCTCTCAAGCACGAGGATCACGCAGCTAAGAAAAGGCTTGTGGCCTCTTGTGTACGTCTAAATGCACCTCATTTCATCTTCAGTGTCTCACTGCATTGATCGAAGTGTTTCATGACAGCCACGAAACAGGATCATGAGTCTAAGATTAGTGAAAGGGTAATTGAACTCTGTGAGAAGATGGAGGAGAGAGCTGCTGGAGTCGGTAGACCTGTTGACTTTTCGGAGCATCTTAGGTATGAGACCATTATACAAATTAACTATCCGAGCGGATTAAATTACAACAGATAGTTTCTTAGTGATACCTCGAGTCATATTGTCTACGGTAGACCGTTAGGTTAGGTTGAAAAAGGTGAAGATATTAAAGGATTAATTGCAGCTCTTACTAGGGCGTACGGTCTATCAGCGTTAGCAGCCGTAATACTATAGTTGATACCTTAATTCCGTATGCCATTCCCTAGGAAATATCTCTGGTGCTATACTACTACTTTCTAACACATGGCGAACTTATACTCGGCATGTTCTACACCCTGATCTCTGCGAAAATGTTTTCCTGACCTGATAGTAGTATTTCGATGAGATGATCGATAAGCGAACTATAATAGTTAAACAAGATAGGGAGAGGCTGTTTTTTGACGGGTTCGTTAAGTTCTCCATTTAGCACAGTGACTTCTAGAGCAATACTAACGGGTTTAAAAGTCTAGAGCCTAGCCAGAATCCCAACGAGTTTCAGTATACTAGAAATAATCTCAAAGCCGAGATTATAACCTTTACAGCCGCTACACTCGACAGTGCCGCGGCAGCAATCTCCCCCTTCATCGACAATATGTTGTAAAACCCAGACCACTGTTCTCGAGTAGTCGCTGAAATTGAAGCTGCAGATCACGCCGGCAAACTCACGAGTTCTTGTGTTATATACGAAGAATATCTGGAACTGCCATTTTTCATGGCGTGTATTAAAGAGACGTTGCGTCGATACTCACCTGCTCAGATCATCCTGCCTCGCCTTGTTTCTACACCTGGATACGATTTGCCAAATCGGATATACATACCTGCCAAAGCTCAAATGGGCGCATCGCCATTTATTATTCACCGTAACGCTGAGACTTTTAGATCAAACCCGGATTCATTCATCCCTTCACCATGGATAGTTAGCGAGGGTGGCGAGGATGTCATTGAAGCGAGCATCAAGCGGATGGAAAAGTATAGTATATGGTGGGGATATAGAGATCGCGAATGTGCAGGTAAATATTATACTGTTATGGAAATGCAGAAACTGGTTGTAGAGATGTTTAGGAGATTTAAGATACAGTCCTCTGTAAAGGAGGGCGAGAATCGATTCACCTATAAGAGGTGGGCTGTGGGTATGTTTTAGGGTCAGATGCTGGCCCTTAAAGTCAAAAGTCCAATTAACAAGACTGCTTTGTGATGAAATTTGGGATACTGTTTGTCATTCGGATTATACATATGTGTTTCATAGTTCTTAGGTTCTGAGCGAGCTCGTTATTGCTCAAGCTTTAATCRTTAGGGGACAGAAACTACCCWRTGTTACCAGAAAACAAGACCTTCTACAACAGCTACTATTATATATATTTCAATTTTAGAATTCACTAAGCAGTTCTAAAACGCTGTCTTTGAAATATATCTAGTACATCTCTTTCGACTAAGATTGCCGCTAAAACAAGAATATTCTTTTACGGTTGTTGCAGCCGTGCTGGCTGTCCACCCTACTCTGTCAAATACCTAAATGACTCCTACTAAAGATTAAGAAAATATTTATAATACTTAGCAGGTGTAGTAATTGCTAAGGTATGTACTTAGAACTCYCCAACCATTCATTGGTGAATCAGTGTGACCCCAACGATTTCGGGATAGGCCCCCCGAATGAATTTGGTAATAGGCCTAGCGTGACTTCACACAACAGAGTACTATTAACGATTGATCAGATCTCACTATGTACTGGTGCTCTGTTCATGAACATTATTGCTGATAAACTTGTCTATTAACAGTTTCATCTTCGCCCCCCATGTTAACTACGGTAGTAAACTCCCCGGTCTTATAAGCAAGTAGACAACGACTATTTAAATGCCGAATTAGACTCTGAACCTCTATCGAAGACTGTTCGATACCGCGCTATACCTTCAATGAATACTGTGAAATGTTTAGAGGGTGCCTTCGAAATTGGTTTCTAGCTTTGCAGATTATCTTCAGGTTTGTATAGCCTGAGCATCCGCTCAAATTTAGCCATCGGTCTATAGCGAACCCTACCGCAAGGGACTTTAGTATAGGGCCCCCGTCTATTTCGGGACGGTCTATAGCTATTAACCTGCAGAGTAAGTACTCTGTAGATGCTGGTGCATACTTGAGTAAGTACCTACAGGAAATTGGATATACCTCTTAAGGAAACTCGGTGGAACGAAGTGACTACTTGGTAGTCTGCAGGGATTGCGATTCGTAGGTAGTTGAGCCGTTTATAAAGTGTAGTTTCAGATAAGTCCGTTGTCTCGACAAGGTACTAAGTACTCAAATACTGTGAGTAACGCATTACCAGTAACATTCATAGTTGCTACGATCGATGCGAGACGTCAAAGCTCTACCGCTCGTTTAACTAGCAGTTTCGCCAGAGGAACGGCCACAGACCCAGTAACATGTTTCTTTAAATGGAAGGGCCACGACAAAAAGGTCCTATTATTACTTAAGTACTTTGGAGTATCCGACTTTCTATACATTGATTTGAATTTTCTCACGTGACGAGTGACGTAGTTGGACCTCGGCAGCCTCCGAGTATATTTGGACTCTGGTTCCTGGCCAACACAAACCTCATTTCCAGATCACTATTACTCATCGCCATGAAGCAACAAGCACTCTCCATGCTGTTTACTATGCAAGCTGCATTCTCGGCGTACAACC
The DNA here is from genome assembly GCA_003988945.1 of Chaetoscypha palmicola. NCBI lineage: Eukaryota > Fungi > Ascomycota > Leotiomycetes > Helotiales > Helotiaceae > Chaetoscypha > Chaetoscypha palmicola. Next base: position 20,801 of record QYAH01000577.1, read on the forward strand.
TTTACTTGGCGTCACAATCCATTAATAAACTTCTGAAATATGAAGAGAAGAGCAAGAAAGCTGCCGAATACTCCAATGTAACTGAGAATCAACTATACAAGACACGCGCCACGCAAGCTAGTGGTACCCTTGCTGTATTTTAAACCCAATCCTGTCCTTCAGGAGATGATTTTAACTTAGTGTTTAGATGGTGCTCTCATTCATCACCTCCGTATCCTCGATGTTCATGAGCTCGTCGGCATCCGGCTACGTTGGCTTTGCTATTGCCTCAGTGAATATCGCTGCTCTCGTAGCCGCTAGAGCTCATGTGGGGGGATTCTGGAAGGGTAAAGCGAAGATACCATTGCCGGGAGTTGGTAGCTATAACGATGCTATCACTCATACTCAGACGATTCGCCTGAACATGGCATATCTTGCTGCAGGTTGGATCATTTGTGGAGGACTTCAGATCGTCTCCTAATAAAATATGAAGGTCCTGCTTGGAGCATACCCGAGAAGGAAAGTTTCCGGCCACCTAGCGGGAACACTTGTGTTCATGTATCACGTGCTCACCATGTAAATGTTCTATTTAGCTCGCTTTTCCACAGATAGGCTCTGCTCCAAACCAGGGAATGCAGTATTGAATATCATTCATCCTATAATGCTCGTCTGTTAGACTATAATCTCTATAATGCCTCATATATCGAAAATCTCGTTGTACTAATCTCCGATCTTCTACTCAACCCATGTAGTTACCCAAATATGAAGCGACAGGCTTTTCAACGTTTGCCCATACCTGCGACTGGTACAAGCAGTGGAGAGAAAGACGTCCATTTGGATTGGTCGGTCAATCTAGACTTGAAGAATTTGCAGATCTTAGACTGGTCATCAATATACGCACGTAGAGAGACTTAATATACGTACTGTATGATTCACAGACCTCATGTCTGATGATGTATATTCGAAGTGTCTGACTTCAGTCACCCACAAGCCTCTTGGCACTTGGGTAAGTATCTTAAAACTCGGGCACGAACTCCAGATGAAAGATCATAACAGGCTGAGCTTCATCAGACTATACCATGTTTTCGCTTGAAATATCCTTCTGAATTATCTCACAATCTCCGTTATTCCGAGCAATTACTCGAACAGCAGTCTTTTCACTCCTGGTTGGAGCTTTGGTATCGTTACTCTGTCGGTGATTTAGCGGATTCAATGCTTTCGAGAATCGCTTCCCTCTAGCTTTCGCAATCTTGTAGTCGTTGTCGATCTTCTTCCATCGATCTGTCGCTCTAAGGAGACTCAGTGGTGGATACATCGCAAGAAACTCGTAGAAAGCGATGACCCCTTCGCGGGCCCTCTTGTTGAAGGCAATTATCAATATGATCATGACAATACCGAAAGAYGCCATAACTACGCTTAGATTAGTATGGTATTATTGTCTATGAGGTCAAGAATGGCTAACATGTGAGAATGAGCTCTTCACGAAGTGACATGGGAGAGATTCCCCACTCGATATTCTCCATCCCGAATAAGCTGGTCAAGAAACTCATGGGCAAGAACAAAATTGTCACCAGTGTAAAAACTAAAATTGTTCGACCCTGCTGATTACTCTGGTCTGAGCGCTCGAGAGCGAGTCGAGCTTCGATTATGCTTGCTTGCTGTTGCTTTAAAGTTAAAAGGTTRTGCAACTATGATAAAGAACATTAGCGGATGAGTAGATTAGAAGCCAGGCTTGTTGATCTCTAGGGTCCTCACTTGTGCATTTGTTCGCTTAGCCTCTTCCTCCAGGTCAGTGATCTCTTTTTTACGTTCCGAAATATGATCAAGAAGTTCTTGCGCAGCTAGAAGTGTATGACCTGGTACTCGGGGATGCTTTAAATCCTCTTGAAGTTGACCTGCGTGGGTATCAACTTCAAAATTACCATTCAGTCTATCGAGTGATTTCTTGAAGTCCGTCATGACTTGGATCTGCTGAGTGAAGATACGTCCCATCATATGTAACTCTTCGATAACGTCTTCACATTCTCTCAGAAGGGCACCTTCTGGATTGATGTTTAAGTATCTACGAGCACTTCCTTTAGAATGCTGTCTATTAGTAGATGAATCTTTCTCTGACTGGTCCCAGAAAGCCTCGTACGAAATAGTCTTTTTGTGAGTCTGATGGATATTAGCGGCCCAACATGTCTAAGAGACTCGGTAGACGGATTCTTACCAGACTAGCAACTGCATTGCCAAATATATCCATGACTTCCGGCCTGTTATCGCGAGGCTTGGTGCGTTCAAAGAACACCCTAGAGCATTGATCTATAATGACTAGAGCTAGGTCGAAAACCGACGCAATATAATCCTCCCCAACAGAGAGCCTATCACGCAGAGACTTATGGACCCCTGAAGAATCTGGTTTATTCCTACCCCAACGGCGGGGAAAGCTGGTAAGAATTGTGCGCTCGTCTAGAACCCACATCCAAAGCCTGTGCAATATAAGTGGAAATGCCAATCCAGGGGAGGACGTCTCTCGAAAAAGCCTTTGACGAGAATCACTGAAAATTCTTACAGGGCTATCGACGAGACACACTTACTGGTCAACCATAACGATCCTGGCTTGCGGTCGTCGTCCACCACGAGTACCACGATAGACAACTTGGTCACGATCTCTCGTTGCTGTATCTTGTAATGTCCAGAAATAGCTTTGATCTAGCGTTCTCCTTACATGAAGTGGGGATTCATGTTTAAGAAACTTCCGAAGCAACCTCTCATCTGCTTCAAAATCCATTGCCTCGGCAACTTTTGCTATGCTTCTAATCCTTAGGGTTCCCTTTTCACACACATATACACTATTAGAACACCTCACGAAAACACACAAGGTACTTGAACTCAGGTTACTAACTAGACTTATATTACTAGGCACAGGTGTTAGGCATACTTACTTAGTACTTAGCTCTTTAAGAGCTAGGTACTTAGTTAGTAGGC
>QYAH01000578.1:0-11401 GCA_003988945.1 Chaetoscypha palmicola
GGTAGTCACGATTACCGTGGTATTCACGAATACCATATGGTGTTCACGAATACCATATGGTATTCGTCAACACCATGATTCGCGACTACCACGGAACAGTTCAGATGTAACTGTGGAGCCAACCAAATGAGAGAGGAATGGGATGCTTAGGAACATGTTGAGCTAGACGACGAGGATAGAGAGAAATTAAGGTACGTGAGATAGGGTTCGACAAAAACACGTCTCGTTATAGACCACATCTACTGCACAAAAGTCCCATTGAGACATCTTGACTATGAACAATTCGCCCAATATCTTTCTTGTTACTCTATACTGATACTCCCACAGACCCACCCGAACCACATCTAATTACACAGGCAGCGCCAGAATCCTCTCCGCAGCCCGTTCTGCAGCCGTAACAATAAGCGCACTGGGATTAGTAGTAACCTGCCCAGGGAATATCGACGCATCAGCAACAAAGATATTGTCTGTCCCATAGACCTTGCAATTAGTATCGACAACAGCCGTACCACCTGTCAATCCAGAATCCGTTCCCATCTTCGCAGTCCCCATCCAATGGTTCGCGCGTCTCGCGCCGACATTCGCATATGTCAGATCAATGGATTTCAAGTATTCAGTACCATTTATACCTGGAGCAGGGAGATTCCACGTCAGGCCTGGGACTTTAGCGAGGATGGCGACGAGGTTGTCGATGGCTTTTGCGACGGCGGCGAGGTCATTAGGATCGCCGTAGGGGATGGCGGAGACTATCATGTTCAGGCCTCTTTGGATGGAGGCCCGGCCGCGAGATACTTGGCCTCGACCGATATAAAGGGAGAGAGTCATTGATTTGCCGTTAGGGATGCGGTTGGAGCCTTCGACTCTTGCTTGCCATTGCATGGACCGGACGATGCCGTCGGGACCTTCGATTTCTTCCCACATTATGGGATTGATGTTAGGCGCTGCTTGGGCGAGGGGACCGCTTCGTTTAGTGAGGTAGGCTTCTTTATCGGCTTCTATGGGTGTTAGCCATGCCGCTGGCCAATCGTAATAGCTGACGTTGTCGTGGGATATGACGGTATCGGTATTGAGGTGATCGTTCAAGTTGTATCCGATAGGGAGATTGATCCATTCCTTCTGTTCGATCATTGTTGATGCATCTACACTACCTTGGACGACTTGCAGTTGATCGGTTGGACCTATACCACTTCTGAACAGAAGTTTAGGAGTGCCAAAAGCTCCAGCAGATAGGATAAGACGACCTTTAGGAGCTAAGCTGACTGTTCCAAGACGACCTCCATTATTCGTTGCAATAACATTGAGACTCTTAGCATGACCTCCTTCTCGGTTAATTCGTTCTACGCTCGTGTTAAGCCACAAGTGGAAGTTCGTTCTCCCATTAGCAGATACCAAGTACGTAGCCATCGGACCGCCTCTCTCCCCACCAGAGAACATATGCGGTGCATGAGCAAATGTCTGATGCTTTTCACTGGGCACGTCATTCGCAGTCACTGATTTCCAACCCGCGTTAGCGAGTCCTTCTGCAACGACATCGAAGCCGCTCTGGAGGTATCGCTTGCCGTCCATGGAAGGATGATCGGTGCCAGGAATCCGTGAGAATACGCGCTCGGTGGCTCCTACCATGTCGGAGGCCTTCCAGCCGGCTGGGAAGTTGTAGTCCCAGTCTGCTGGATTGGGTTTCCACCATAGACCTGCGTTCACGGCTGTGCCCCCGCCTAGGATGCAACCTGCCATTTGATCTGTGTCGGTGCAGATTACTCCTTGGGTTCCACCATTCCAAATTCTGTTGCATTCGCCTGGGATATCTGAGAAGGTGTAAAATTAGTCTCCTGTCAAGAAGTATGTTTGAAGCAGATGAGAGCAGAACAAGCTGCACAGGTATGGTAAATGGCTACAGAAGAGGTCTGCAGTGAGCTTTTCTCGAAACGAATGAAATTGCTAGAAATCAGGTGGAATTACCGAACCAAGTAAGATTATACGGATCCAACCAATGATTTTCCGGTCGAAGTGTTCCACCCCATCTAGCCGAAGAAGCAAACCCCTTCTCAATAAGCAAGACCGATTTCCCCGTTTCCGACAGTTTATCAGCCATAGGTATCCCACCAGCGCCAGCACCGACAACAATATAATCATAAACATCACCGGTGGGAACCGGAATCGACGAAACAGTCGCCGTCGCCGTGTTCGTCCCAGTAGCGATTGGTCCAGTAGCAGTCTTGGTAGCCCAATCAGAGTACGAAGCTTGGGTAGCCGAAGCGACGTTTATAATAAACTCACCCATCCCGTTATCATGTTGTTCGAAGTCTGATTGTGGATTTCTGGGGTCTGTCGGTGCTTTCATTGCTTGTGCCCATCCTTGGACCAAGTTGGCATCTTTGGTAGAGGCGTTGGAATATGTCTGGCTTGGATCATCGAATACGAAGCAATTCTGGCACCTATAAATTAGAGTCCAGTGGGTAGAATTCACGCTGGAGAATATCTGAGTGAGATTTGCACTTCCATGGTAGGGGACTGGGAGCCGATAAGATCTAGCATAATGGTCGGCTTAGTCTTGGGAGAAAGGGGGGAGTTGTGATTTCGCTTACGGGGAGTAGCGGAAAGATGTAGCAATCTGATCGCCTTCGCCAGTTGGCCACGCGAGAAGCATGAGATGGTTGGGCATTCCTGCTGACTGGTCATCTCCATGTACGATACCACTCCAGCCTCCATTTCCAGTGGGCGTCGACCCAATCTGGTGAAGTCAGTCAATTGATCATAGAATGTGTTCTTGGAGTGCTTACAATCAGTCCTATGTACTCTGTGCTATCCACCGTACCGGCATCAGGTGGTAGCGCAATCCCATAAGTGAAACCTCCTAAGGCACCATCACCAGAGGTCGTTCCATCAATTTCATAGCTGGTGTAGAAAGTGATGTTGGTGGCAGGTTCTGTATAAACACCATGAGCAGCTAAGTCCTGGGCCACAATGGCTCTGAAAACTTGTCGCTAGTCAGAAATTTTTCAGAACTTCGGAGCGAATACTTACAAGCAAGTCCAATTCCCAAGCCACCACCCAAAACGGTTGATATCTTCATCTTGAAAGTCAATTGCGCCGACAAACAGCTACGTGTAAAATCCAAAAGAGCTTTGAAGAAAAAAAAGCAGACAGGACCTGGGACCTGAATGCTTTACATGCTGTAAGATGACACTCTTACTGTACTCGGCCTCCCGGCGGTCCTCTTTCGTCTCCCAACAACCAAGTCCTCGACTCACTCACCGGGCTAATTGACAAATAGCACGCGCATCCAGAATGTAAGCCGGACATACAAAAACGCGGGGTGCAGGGTCTTCATGTAAATTTCATATAGGAGATATTCAGGCTCGTGGCGAGGACAACCTGCAGATGAGTCGGGGACGTGGTTGGGTTCGCTTGCTAGAAACCTGGAGCACTCGACCACCAGATGTAACACCGCTGTGTCTCGTGACCCTATCGGCAGTTCGCAATTACCAACTGGGGATATAAGTGATCTTCTCGTGACTAGATTGAGTGCCAATGGGTAGATATGAATGACTTGAGGATTTCTGCCAATTCGTGATGGGGATGATGATTTTGATGATCCGAAGCCCCTAGGAGTTAGCCAAAGTGGATTGAGGAGATTGGAGATAAACAAATGACAGTTTGATCATTTCTAATTGCTCTGGACAATTTGTGGAAGACGCCACTCGATGTACAACTCACCATGTCGAATGCTATCAAGCTATAGGCAAGGGGGAAAATCTAGGGGGTAATCCTATGATTCTATGTGAATCTGGGTCTATAACTGACAAGCTGCAGATTAGCCATCTCCCTCAAGCATAATGCTCAATAGTGACTTGCCGATTCAGCCTCTCTATATTACTACACCACCCAATTCCTCGATTATCTTAAATATAGTAACGACAATCGGAGCTCCTCCTGATGAAAACCAACCTTCATATACGGTATTCCGATGTCGAGATATCCAAATATAGAATTACCCATCCGAAAACATAGCAAAGGCAAATAAAAAGGTCTTACAATTCAAACAAATCTGCTTGGGAGGATTTCGAAATCGACATGCGTGGATTGAAGTGAGAACAGTGATGGGATCAAACTCTCTTTGAACTCTTGACAATGCCGCAACGTAATCTCTGCGTATGTACATTTGCTCAGTATATATTGAATGATTTCTCGGTGTATCGTCCATACGGTTGGAACACGCCGAGGTACCGACATCTCGATTTCTAGATCAAGAATCAGGACAAATCTTGTATCTGACTTGCTCTAAAGTAGACTGCGACTACACAAGATTTAGGTAAGGACCGAGTTCGATTTAGACTCATGCGTCCACCGCGCTTTATATCTTTCCTTCAGATTCGGCATCAGCTTACAGAAATGCTGCCATAATTTGATTTGAAGTAGGTCGGCCAATATAATGGTTGTTTTTCTAGTAGATCACTGAGAATACGACGGCCCTTTGCCACAATTGTGCCGCATAGCATTCATTATCGTTGCTCTTTTCAATCCAAATAACTCTTTATATAAACGAGAGTTGTTGTCGGTAGATACAGCTATAATCAACCGACGATGTCAACTCAAAGGTATAGTTAAAGAGATTATGTCCTCGGATTACCCGATTTTACAAGACCTTAGCCAGGTCAGACATAAGCATGATATAGAATGACTTGCAGACATTTGATATTGCTGTTAGTACAGTACACAGTGGAGCACGTCTTCTTTCTGATTATCCACTAGCAATTCCGTATAGGAGACACCGTTTAGTCCCGCGTAGAAAGCTCCAGATACCAACAATATTTGCGTCTAATCATAGCGTAGGCTTGACAACAGAATTTGATTTTTCTCTTTGGGAATCAAGCAACTCTGAGATCGTGTCGTCCTACAGATTCCAAGAGTCCATTCGGGATAGGCTGGGCGAAGAGGAAGTGCTGTGGCTTCAAGCTAAGGTGCTTGTGGCGTCCGCGCATCCGATTGCTATTTATGACTTAGTATGTAAACGAGGCGTTCTAACTTCTAAGCGAGCTTTCCAACTTCCCCTCACACACGTAAAAGCCACATCCAGATAACTACTACTTAGGAGATCCCTCGAAGTACTTGAGAACTGTACTGAGTAGTAGTCCCGGTCTCATTCGCTCTACTCTCCCGCAAATAGTATAGTCTGCTCGCGAGGTTTACGGGGCTGGCGCACCGTTACCACGGTCTCGAGCACAGACTAATTCCATAGAGCTAGCTGAGGCCTAGTAGATACAAGTAGTTGACACTTTACAGTAGCTCCTAGATTGTCAAGATCGAGGCCCGGGTTTCTGTCCTATGACTGTTATTGTATAGGCTAGCACAGATGCAACGAACCTCTCGTATCTTCGTCGTAGAGAGGTGACAGGAAACAACAAGGCATTCCTACTACTAAAGGAAAAGTTTTCTTATATGACTTAGCAATAAACAATGATGAACAATCTTCTGAGAATAAACTTCCACGGGATCTTATCTTCCTCGTTCTGTTGCTTAGAGTATCTCGAGTGGCAAATACCTGAGGCCACAGGTGGGTGATCCCGTCGACCTCCATCAGATCAAGCCTTTTGCAAAGCCAATTTTGGGACCACCTGGTGGACCTAACAAAAATCTCGAAGTGGCTTACACCACTTTTACTCTAACATCCTTCAGCCATTCCAGAGACTGGAAAGACAGATTCCTAGTGTATTTAGATAGCTTTTGGTAAGCTATTCGACTAACAATCCCGCTGCCGGAAGGGTCCGAAGGGAAGTCCGCAGTCTCCAGGGACTTTTTTGTGATAAAGCTAAACAATAATACTATAAATCAGGTTAGCGTCCTATAATATGTTGTTTCCCCACCCACCCTTTCGCGGTGAATAATGTGTGCAAAAAGCCAGATGCCTTTTACCTTGTCGTTTTTTGCACTCTGTAACATGTTATGACAAGACGAAAGAATGTGTGGCAAGATGAAGGGTAGACAGACGATAGGATGAAAAACGAAAAGGGTAAATAAATTGTTTGCCGCAAGATATTAAACATGTCCAGCAAAACTATAGAGAATCTCATCTATCTTTGGCAAATTCTCAGGTATGCCACTCCTTCTCCGCGAGCCTTTTCAGATTTAGTGTGTTACTCAGCTTGAGCCTAGATATGTGTTGAACGCCTCCTCACTAATAATAAAGCTACTTCAGTCATGGGGTCAGATTATGGACCAGTGCAGAGCCTCGGTATACCTCAAGTTCCTTCTTAAGGTGTCAAGATTCCCAACAATGGCATATGTCTTTGTATCATTCATGTCCATTCGCTTATTATATTGTCTACCTTAAAGATGAAAATGCAACTGACCTTTCTTACCACTGCTTTTCTGGTAGGTAGCTCTGCCGCAACAGGGATACCAGCAAAGACATTCTCGAAGTGTTTCACTGCCGTAGCATCAACCTCTACCAAATACATACCCACTACATCTAAAAGCTTCACGATTTTATTCCCGTTTCCAGCATTTGCGACGTACGTACACCCCATCGACCACAATCACACCAGCAGCCGTGACGACAACAGCCACATTAACTAACACAATAACAGTCACTTCCACGTTACCACAGCAGACTGTAAGTTTTTTTCTCATCCCGACGATAAATTGCAGAACCAACAGTAAGAACATAGGATACCATCACGTCAACCTCAACAATCACAGAGACAATCCCATCTGCAGTAGCCACAAATACGGAAACATCAATTGTTTACACTGATACAACCCTCATCGTATCAACAGGCACTACGACTATTGACACCCCACCCACGTTCGTCCCAGTAAAATTCTCCCTCCCAGGCTCAGGATATGGAACCAATTACAAACGAGATATATCTCGCGTCGAGCAAGCCCGCCACGTCGAGATCGACCTAAAATTCTTCCCTGCCTCAGTGACATGTATCAGCGTCGTGAAAACAGTTAGGGTTATTACGATCGCTACTAAGACCGCAAAGACAACGACCACCATCACGGCGCCTGCTCCAACCTCTACAGTGACTACTACAACTGGTGAGCGTTGAAATATGTTAGAGACTGTGGATCATGCTAACCATCTTCAGATTTTACCACTACTGCCACATTAGCACAACCAAACGCTCAATCTATTACAGTCGTTACAACCGAAGAGACATCTACCTTCTTGTTTTCATCTACTACTACCACGACGCAGACGCAGACTAACACAGTCACCGTCAATATACCTAGCGCTACCGTGTATTTTGCATGCGGAAGCGATAAGTAAGTGTTCCTCAGCGTCCGAGTCTTTCGATATATCAGTACTAAATTTCAACTTCACAGCTTTGCATACTTGGTGAACGGGCGTAAGTAATATCGATAGTGCATCAGGATCAGTAACATACTCGACAAGCAATGATAATGATCAAGCATCATGTTGTAACAGTTGCTTCGCGACTGGCGTTTGTATAGCGTTTGCCTTTGACTCCGCATTCTCCCCTGGGACTCAGTGCTACCAGGCTTTGGCATCATCCCCGGCAAGTTGCACTTCCCAGTCTATACGCATTACCGCACTATTGGGCGGTACACCTGCGAATGAAGGTGGATGTGGATATGTTGTAGGGAACGGTGAATGTGGGACGTATGACCAATCGTCCGATCTCTAGGATGTGTTCCGAGGTAGTCACGATTTCCTGGTGTTCATGAATACCCCGATCTAATACTATATAAGGTCATATAAATTATCTTCTATTGCTAAGGTCATAATTTATATCTACCTAGGACTCTCTGACATAGAAACTATCGCGAATTCTCTATTTCAGCTCTTTCCTTATACGACTTTACTATATATAAACTTAGTACTTCTAGGGGTTGAAAACTATCAGTCGCGCCGATAAGGACACCATAATCGTAAAGATATCGGCTATTAGCCTAAACGTAGTTAAAGCATCTAGAATACTCCATCAGGTAATCATCTGGCCTCACGTAAAACACCTATAATACTATAGAATTGAGCCGCGCCGCGAGTTACGCTATAGCGACAATGACAACACTAAGATTGACGTGTTCTTGACTAAAACGGTTACGTTCCCTGGTATTTGTGAACACCATATAGTACTTATGAAGGGCATGGTATTCACGAATACTATATGGCATTTATGAACACCACGATTCACGAGTACCACGGAACAGATGCCACAAAGTACCCTCATGACGTGTTTGATGTTAACCAAATCGTCTCCACATTGAGCTGTTTTGTAGCTCGTACGTCCCTATTAATGTACGGATTAAGTGTAGCTCTAAGAGGGAAAGGCAAATAGTCCCATATTACGCTAATAACGGCTCCGCGTAATAGAGGGTACGAGCGTACAAACCTGTAAATGGATAATTGATCCACTTCGCGACTATTCTTAAGTGATACCTTAGTGATACCTTGGTGATAACTACTAATAACTAGATGTTAAACATAAAGATCTAGAGTTCAGGCTGTTACGAAAAGGAAGCTTAGGTTATCACGAAAACGTAGTTATTATGATCTTATAAATGTGATAACGTCGTTTTCTATCTCTTACTCTGTAGAACTACTAGTTAGAGCTTTGACGCTCTTGAAACAGTGTGTGTAGTCCTATTATAGGTCTGTATATAGGGTACGACGCGATTTGGCTCCTTTGTAACTAGGTAGCGCGTTACTTGTCAGGTTAGGACGATACTTTATAGTAGAACATTTAAGGCTCTTTAAAAAGACTAGACCTAATACAGGGAATTAATCGAACTGTCATTACTCCTATATATTTATCCCTACTAGTTAATACTCTATACCTATGTTTCCACCGTGTACACGCGTTGTGCTGTCAAAGCGTATTTTGCGCTTGAAAAAGTGGTGGTTCTACAGAGTAAGAGATAGCTTTTGAAATTAGCTTTTCGGCGACAACGTTAATACATCTTTATGACATTTAAAAAGTGGATTGCAAATCAGCTCTAATGGAAATCTTAGATATCTAATCCTTGGGTACTTCCTCACATTCACGCACACACACATGTACACGTAGGAACCAGACTCTTTGAAAGTTTTCTATTTGGTAGGCGCAGGTGTCAAGCTTCACTCTTTAGGATAAAGTGCTTTGCTCTGTGTGAGCAAAAGGGTCAAGCTACGAGCTAAAAGCAACCCTGGTACCGGAGGACATTTACAAGGACTCACTACAGGGCGTCCAGAAGAGCGTCATATGTAAGGTAATCCCTCCTATTTCTGAAAAACCTCCGGAGGACCTTTAGAGAGTGTGCTCTAAAGAGAGATAGTGACTGCGTTAAATCAGAAGTGTGTAAACAACTAAAGAGGATGAAGGTTGAAAAGGGGAGTAAGTCAAATTGTACCCCTGATCAGACACGTGGCATGAAGTGTGAAAGTGTACAGGTAACTTGAGTTCATGAGTTTTAGCTCAAAGTTGGGGTCGACTCAGTATATTCGAAAGGCATTTGCCTTCTCTTTCGAGAGTGATCGTAACGCACTACATTCCAGAACCGATAACTCCAAATGCGAAAAAAAACCTCGGTAACAAGCTCGATAATCAGGGACAATTATACAATTTGCCAGTCTTGACGAGAATATACGCGATGTGCTGCGAATTAACGTTAGACAGGCGGTTGATGCGGCGTCATACTCAGGGGTTGATATGTACCATTTTTAAAGTCAACAAGTTGTTCAACAGCGTCCCAATGTGCCTGCTTTCCCTGGGATACGATAGCATAACTGGAGGAATCAACGTCTTCAACTTAGAGTAAATTGTAGCAAGCAATCATACCAGGGTACCTAAGACAGTGCGTTCGGGTGGCTCTATCGTCTCTGCATTTGAAATGGGCGCTCCAATAACACTAACAATGGAAGCAAGCATGATTGCAATGATTGAGAATTTCATGATGATGTCGAAATAAGGTTTAGCACTTTAAGGAGTGATATGCGTGGAAGTTCTTAATGAAGCAGGTGGGAAGAGCAGACTGGGGAGAAAAGGTTTTCGGGACCAACAAGCCTACTTATGCTGGAAGGTAACCTTCCGATCATGATGCTGCATCGTACCGAGAATACATTCAAGTATTACGAAGTAGTATTGGCTTGGGTGGACTCTTAGGTACTTCGTCCCAGGCTAAATAAAGTTTAAATCTGTGGGCCTAATACAGGGTATAGAACAGGGGATTTAAAAGGGGCAATCAGGCCAAAATCCCCCTGCCACATACCCTGCCAGATTTAACCTTTATTTCGCCTGGGACGAAGTAGTAATATCAACCAAAAGATGATATGATTAATGAGAGATCTGAGATGATCACTGGTTGAAATAGCAAGCCTGGTGGAAGAGCGGAGAGGCTCCGAAAGGATAGGCTTGCTGCTGGAGGCGGCATGGACGCCATCATTACGAAACAAGAAAAAGAAACCGAAAAGACGATTTGATATGGTTGACACACATGCAATCACAAATCTTCGAGCCTCAAATCCTCAGTTCCGTCCAATAGGGGTTGCGCTCCCCAGCTCTATAATTTCCACTTCCTAATCTGAAGATTCTAAAGAAGCGCGAAGCGGAGACGCTACCGATATATACAATCTTTGCCATGGTTGTGTACCGAATAGGATTTTCGGCGTTCTGTAAAGGCTGCACGCAAGGTACAAAATGCATGAAAGTTTGGTAAGGAACTTCTGGAGAACATATTAATAGGTGGGAATGTCTTCAGCTGAGGAGATTGTTAAAGGTAATGCCTTTTTGCTACAGTCACTCTCCGTTATCGCTCTTAGCCTCCTAGGATCACACCTACATATATATATATATAGGCTATATAGGATAACCTAGACAATTAAGTAACTGAACCTATTAAACCTCGCTCTATATTTATATATATTAATAGGTTATAAGCCCGGAAGCTTCGAGATAACATGAGAAAGTTCTTAGGAGAAGTTAGTAGCTATAGAAGGCGTGTTTTTATTAAACCTATTCCTTAATACTCTAAAGGTAGAAAGTCTCTAAAAGGCTTAACCTAAAAACGAGTATACTAAGTTAGTACTATAGCTACTATCCTTTATAGTTAAATAGCCTAGCTATAGAGTGTAAAGAATAATAACGAGGATAAGACTTAGTACCTTTAAAGAGAGGTTTATTTTACTACTATATCTTTTCCCTACTATCTACTATAAGTTTAAGTAATTACTCTAAGGCCTCCCTATCCTTTTACTTAAGTAAGCGTTATAGGGATAGAAATTAGGGTTCTCTACGTTCCGATTAGTGTATTAGGTATAAAGCCTACTACTATATACGGGAACTACTCCTAAGACAATTTCTAATATATTATATAACGTGAAAATTATAAGTAAAATGTCTTATAGTATTAACTCGCTATAAGGGGTATAGACTTAACTAAATATCTCTAGTAG
>QYAH01000579.1:0-19535 GCA_003988945.1 Chaetoscypha palmicola
TCATGCCAAGAGTGCGACAAATCAAAAGTATACGACTAATCATTCGTGCCTACTCTCTTGGAGGGTGGGTAGTGGAAGAGAGCTAGGTCCCTACGATTAATGATAGTGTACTGAAACGCGAGACGAATATTTCCTAAGATAAGCAGGAAATGCTTCCCTTTTTTCCATGTCAGTACTGTACTGTACGTTTGCGGACCTCTCTGCCCGCATTCCGCCTTCGAAGAAATCCCATCGACGATCCTGTGCATGGTGTAGCAGTATTAGAAGTAGGAAGAGCAAAGCCAAGAAAATGTACACCTTGTAGATAAAAAGACAGCCTCGATGACGAGTAATCTAGACCCTACCGGTGCACAACCTCCGAGCTGCCCTTCCAAATACCATCCCAAGAATGCCATGTGGGCGTATACAAGCGCATACCCAGGTGCCAGGTCGCCGCCCCTAAGAATTACGCCCTTGGCATACCCTCTGAGCACCAGAAATGCGGCCGTAGATTCGGTTAAGCGGAAGTGTCAAGCCATTTAACTTCCCTTAGCAGAGCACTATTGCTCCCCGCGTGTTCTACGGGCGGCGCTACGATGTCCAGTGGAAGCTTGGGAACGAATGGGCATGGGAGTGAAATAACTGATCAACAGATTGGTTTCCGAGTATGTCTTGATGAAGATATGCTCTAGGTGGTGGTGTACCTACAGTAGTGAGTGACGCGTCGAGGGAGATAATGGAGATACGAGAACGAGAGCGAATAATGTGCTTTGTGAAGCGACGAGAAAGGAGAAGTTTAGGAGTGGGGTATCGTGATCATGTGAGGAGGCCTATCACGTTTCGTCTTTTATCTGTATGCAAGTTACTTGAAACACGAGAGATATTCGCATATGCAGGCTGATGATTATATAAGATTACTAATTATTAAGTGGTATAGTTGACATTTAAAGAAACAGAACAGCTAGCTGATTCATTGGCTCTAATCCGTGTTCAAACAAGGTTGTACGCCTAGACCGCTCATTCGCTAAAAAACAAAAGTAACTTTATAACCGTGACAATTCTTTTTCCCACCAGCCAGCATCCAGCTGATCAAGGGTATCGCTCACCCGTAAGCGCCCGCATCTCCCAAAGCAATGAATGGCCAATAGCCAAAACTCTATCCACTCCACCGCACGAGTTGCTAATTTTGAGATTCAAAGCTGCAGTGCGCGCACTGCCCCGCTAGCATGATGACGCAAATGAAGCTCCGACGAACACTCGTGTGGAGGGTGTTTGTGTCGTGGGCAATGGTTCGAGATCCTTCGAATAAAGTGTCGAGAACTTAAAAATGTGGCGGGCTGTGAGTGGGTGGTTGATTTGAGGCTGCATGATAACCCTGGATGATTCGTTCCCTGCTCATTCAGCATCTTGATTCATTTTGGGAAGCCGAGATGTCGATTCCAAGGAAGTTGCTGTGTGACACTGCATCAATGTACAGATCGGACCGGTTTTCACATCGACGGACGTCCTTGATGGAGGTGTTGGAGATGTTTCCAATTGCCATGGCGAAAGTGGTGGATGATCGTGAGAGCTTCCACTATTGGAGTCTGTAACCTTCTCTTTCTGTAGTGATCATCTTGATCAATGTCCTGCCTTTCGAGGTATCGTTTGCGATCTTTGTTCTGTGTTCCATCCCAGTACTGCATTTCCTGGTGACTTCGCAACTGTTCACGCATATCCCACCATGCGAGCGCACCTTTCGCAGTAGTAAAGGTTGTGTCCAAATCGTACCATGCCACTAGCTGTGGCATCATCACTGCTGATTCTTGTCGATCCATCGCTTGAGGTAGAAACCACAGTCTCTACACATTTGGCGCATCGTGAGCAGCGGAGAACCTCCACGCGGGGAGTAGCTGCTGCTTGTCGGGAGTCCATGGATGAACGACCATATGATTCGCGGCCGTAGGATGAAGAAGAGGCGGAAGAGGATGCTGATGATTCGGAGGATGTAGATGACCGCGATGAATAAGCGGAAGATGATTGTGTGGAAGGGCGATGTGTACGATGAGAAGATCGAGAAGACATAATATTGAAGATGTATTGTTCAAGTACGGTGGTACTCCGTACTTAAGGGGGCGGACGGTTCGGATAATGTCGAAGGATTGATAGTCGAAAAGACTTATGATTGACTCAGCGGGAGGATGTGGGTTGTTATGTCTCGAAGACAAAGCACAAGATCAGTGTAAGATACAGGTCGAGGAGGTATTGTGTCCGAAATAATCCTGATATCCGTGGGGTCTTAAGGCAGTGCTATGCAGTTCGTACTCGCGAGCAAGGCGGTCATGCAGCTACTTCTTTTTGCCAAGGGAGCGCGGTATCAAGTGAATCTTGGATGGGGTTTTGAAATGCGATTCTAAGGGCCCCAAAATACTGATTGGGCACTGAGTGCTTGAGTGGAGTGGACGATCGCTGCTGATTCAGGGAATGTCGTCTGTACGATGAGGTAACGCTAAGAGGTGCACCGGAGGAATTCTACTTCGAAGTAGCGGACGCCCAGATACGAGGTAGGTTTTTTTTGAAAGTGATTTTCGTCCGCCTGCAGAGGGGCGAGGATGTGACTCTTGAGGCAGCGAATGGGAGAAGGGTGGAGTATGTTCAATCGTGGTGATGTTCGTTGTATGGAGGGAAATGCCCGTGTGCAGTGGTTACGTATTAGAAGGCGGCTGTGTTCGTGAGTTATTTTGAGTAACTGATAATGTTGCAGTGCGTGAAGATTGCTCTCTAATTAGAATAACAAGACAACGGAGCTCTAGTACCATCAACGGGGGATGATCATTATATGTTTCTTGGGTACAGTACTACTCCTTCGAAGTACACCGTACAAGTACATTTTGTTGACGAACTTACTCCGCGTTAAGTTCTCTCTTACTCAGAGGGCCGCGCACGCCGGACTTAACGGGATCCATACATTTCGACGGTTGGCCTACTCCGTATGCAACGCAACAAGCCTCCCAGGGTGCTCAAAGTACTTCGTAACGTACGGAGTAAAGTTCTAAGGCCACCCAATTGCAATCCAAGAAACGAGTGGACGCCGCCCAAGCTTTTTGACTCTTGAGCGCAACGTTACGAAGTACTGTGGTCTAGGGAGTAATATTTTAGCGAACAAGGCTACCTTGAATACAGTAAAGTAAATTCTTGTCCAATTGATCGATGAGATTGTTACGTAGTGGGGCCTAGGAGATAGTGAAACCTCCTAAAATGATCCTCAAGGATGCTTAAGTCGCCAAAATATTAATCCCTAGACCACAGTACTTCGAAGTAAAGTCTTCTCGACTATCGTTTGTTGGCCCTCGGTCCAAAACAGTCATCAAACTTTCATACAAACCATCCACTGAGTGAAATTTCGTGTTCGGGTGCCTTGAGGACAGAGGTATTCTCTATACTGCACCTGACGAAGTCACTCCCGAATCACCAAAAGCTGTTTTAATCTCTGGTTGCCCGGCAGCATATCGATGACAACTGTGACGAGCGCTGTTTCTGAATGCTAACTCCCCTTGAGGCTTGCGTACAGCCCGCAAAACGGAGGTTTCTCGCCGAGAAGAATGATTGGTCGGCGACTTCAGAAAATACACGTATAAAGGAGGCTCGGCAAAATCGGCGTGCTGCCTGAGAAGATAAATCCGACCTACGGAGTTCGCTCTTCCAATTGTTTCTTCTGATGGCATCACGGCATAGCGAAGTGACTTTCTTGGGAATCCCCTATGATCCAATTAGAGGCCTTTTGCCTATTAATCAAGACTTTGACAAGGAATACCAGAGCATGTGTTCTTGCGATATCAATTGTTGTTGCTGCCGGATTTTGGGGATCGAGAAAAGTGGTCCTCAGATCGGAAACTCTACTCGCTACCTGAAATGTCCAAGCATGATCTGCGAAGGGTCAACGACATCTATCGGTTATCGCAGTACGGTGCATACACTGTTCCTGGCGGCTCATGGAGCATCACGTCGAATCCTGCAATTCGATCCTCTTTGGGTCTTCTAGAAGTAGATATCATCATCCTACATCAGTTGCAGGGGCTTCCGGGCTCCGTATCCTGCAGTTCGACCTTCTTTGCGTCTTCTAGAAATCATAATTCTACTTCAGTTGCATGGCTTTTGCTCCACATCCTGCAGTTCGACCTTCTTTGCGTCTTCTAGAAATCATCACCCTACTTAGTACATCAGAAACAGGGTGCTCCGGGTTCCACGCAGCTGATCCCTTCGATTCTAAGCCGAAGTACGAGTTGTTTACGCGGCTGCAAGCACGCTGGAAATGTTCTGTCTATGTGTTACGGAATCTGGATATGCTTCGCCCATTCGCTAAGCAACATGCAAGACGCTGAGGCAATGCAGTCGGCGTGGTAATCATCGTACACCGTGTCCTGATTGATGGTTCTTCTTTACTCCGACCCATTTGGTACCTGGATCCGCAGATGAATTTGAAGCTCAGAAACGCCCATAACATAACAATCGGACACATAGACAGATAGCAAAGAGAAAATGTGAATGGCATGCGGGTCCGAGCTGTCTTACCTCGCTAAGCGGACCTTACTGTACTGTGCATTTAACGATGAGGTGGTGCTGCGTTCTCAAAAGCCAACTCATTTCCATCTTCCAGATGTTCCAAAGTTCATTGGACACAGTTTCCTGAGCCGGTGTGACTGTTCAGTGCAGAGAAAATCTCTTAGTGATATCGGCGGCCGCGGCCCCTCGAGAATGGCTGATGCTGACTACTACCTAGGTACGGAGGTACATGTGTTATATTTTCTAAAATGAGCTGTCCGTGAACTCCCTGAGAGCTCCGCTACTAGCCTTTTCGAGTTAGGAATACTAGGGTTTTGCCGACATAGGCAGGGAAGAAAATATAACACATGTACTGTACTGTACCTCCGTACGTAGTTACTATGGAAGTACCTACAGTAATCATCAACAATTGTTTCCTAAGTCTTTCCGTTCACATCCATACATTTTAATCAAACACTAATAGCTCAAACAGTTGAGAACTCCACTTCTAAAGTTTTTGCGCCCAAAGGAAAGAGACATCCCTTCAATCCACCTTGTGCAAGCCTCGTCAAAGGTATCAGACAATTCTAGACCTCGATGACAATGGCCATGACTTCACATTCGCAGATATCTAAAACTTCTCAGAAAACCTTATCTCACTTCTGGCATGACCCTTAGGAAGTTGACAGTCTAAGTTTGAGAAAGAAATCCACAAATCAGCTTCCCCGAGCGTTCCGGGGCGGGAGTATCGATGTCGTCAAGGTTTGAAGCAGCTCAAAGATATTCGATATCCGCAATTGTAGACTCACGGGCCGCGTGGTGTATGCCATCTGAAATATGAAGGAGTCCCCAGCTCGTCCGTGACCACAAGACATATGATTTTAAGAGTTCTTCCAGTCTCATGCACACAGGTCTCCCGTGTCCTTCCGCAGTCTTATGATCAATCCCGGAATAATGTTCCTCGTTATTCCCGTCGCCTTCCAAAGTCTCCATTTCTATACCACGAGCTCAATGCTTTTTGCGGGTAGAAACCACCTCGGCAAGTATTCGCCATAACATGCTTGGATTTCGAATCTCTAGTCCCCGCGACACCCGGAGAATACGACGCATCGTCAACCACTTCTCTGGGATTTTCGAAGTCACTTCTGCCTACTTAGCTACATCTTCTACACTATCTTACGTTTTGTTCAGCTGGACGACGTATATCTGCATAGGAAGCGTCACCAGCGATATTCTTCCGCTAGTCGCTTGTTTTATACGCCAAGACTCTTGTCGTCTCATGGGAATCGTGGTCCACAGTTCAATATTGTGAAACATGCCTGTAAGAATAATCTGGGGTTGACTGGGGAAGATTGCTTGAATGCAATGTATGACAATGCAGCCATGTGGGCCTTAGGTCCACGATTGTCTAGGCCTTGGGACTGTTGATCTGACGAAAGACTCACGAGTCAAGATCACTTCACAATATGCCTCATTTCCAACTGCCGAAAGTGAAATCGCTGCGCATACTTTAACCTCAGCATTTTCACAAGCCAAGCTAGAGGGTGTCTTCGAGAAAATCCAGGATTCTTTCACACATTTTCCTCATGATGTTACGACTAGACTATCATTTAATCCAATTCGATTTGTCGGTACCGAGATGCGGCTCAAGATCCAGAGCGCTCCATGGTATACTAGCTTCGAAAATTTCTCCATAATTGCGCATGCTGCCGCACACTGCGGGAGTTGTCTTACCCACCATTGCGGTTTCGTCATACGCATCGTCATTCCCATCTCTAAACATGGGACATAGGCTTTCCCACATGGAGATCTTGTGTTGCGGTTGTGGAAAAGGAGTTCGCTTACGACGTCGCTTCCCGTCTCGTCTCCCGAAGATCGGTCGAAAGGAATATCTCACTTGAGGTTTTTTTTGGAGACGAGAATCGATGTGCAACAAACCATACTATTGGTAATATCGTCGACAATTCCGACTCGGCTGGAGCTCGAGGAATGTTGTACAACTACCGAACATCCGGAAAAATCTGAAGTGGTGCTAAACAAAGGGAAGCTGATTCGCGAGCTGTCCAATCAACCAAAGCACTTTCGATCAAGAATCATTTCTTCAGCCCAGGACAAATCTATATTCAGATAAGACTCTTAGAATATCACATTCCAAACATGTTTAATTGTTATAGACCTAATTCTGAAGGCACATCGGTATGGCGCGACGCTTCATGTATTGAGAATTCATGCCCGGGTCAACAGTCCCCAACGACGTTGAATAAGTACCAAGATAAGTAGCAATAGATCTCGGACACTACAATAAGCTCATCTATATCGAGGTTTACATCGCCGCCATCAAAAAGGCACGATAGACGACAAATATACATTCTCTCTCTGTATACCTTTTTCTCCAGAGCGGCGTTTCGTTCTGATCAGCTTTTATACTTCCTACAAACTTGATGTCGTGTTAGTGTGTTGTTCAACAAAAAGGAATGCTAATTGCACGTAAACCTGACAGAGTTGGCAAGTTTTACTAATTCATTGATGTATTCACAGTACGCTATTTTCTGAATCTGAAGCCCTCGAGTTCAAGTCTCGTGGGTTACTAGTCATCGCAACCGCGCGAAATCTGGCCAAAATCACAGATCTCCAAGACCTCGGAATAAAATGCATCGATCTCACCGTTAACAATCCTAAAAGCGTGGCTGAATGTTACGCACAAGTAGATAAGATTCTGGATGGGAGAGGATTCGATTATCCGATCAACAACGCTGGCACAAGTGTGTCCTCCTTTCCATATCACAGATAATCACGAATACTGTTTCCAGCAGCAATGTATCACTCCACAATAGAATTCTCCATCTCCGACGCCCAGCGCGTCCTCGACACAAACATCCTAGGCCCCATGAATCTAACACAAACACTATTCCCCCTCCTCCTAACCGCACGTGGGATGATAATCAACATAGGCTCCGTAGCAAGGACCATGCCCCTGCCCTACATCAGTATCTACGCCTCATCCAAAGCCGCACTGGAAGCTTGGACGTCCTGTCTACGCGTTGAACTCGCGCCCTTCGATGTCAAGGTGACCTATGTGCAGCTCGCGAAAGTCCGCACGGAGGGCGCGCGCGTGTGGTGGTTATATGGATTGGACGGTTTGTTTGGGGGGTGAGGATTGCGAGGTGGGGTTTTGGTTGGATGCCACGGAATACGTAGTTGTATGGATATATCTTTTCGAGGATGGGGTTCGGGCTTGAGAAGTTGAGACGGCGAGGATGGGTGCTGGGAGGGGGTGTGATGCTAGAGTGTAAAATTGATCGCGAAGAGAACGTTGGACTTACGTCGAAAGAACTTTTGAATGGTACAATCTTCTTTCGCACTGAAAATCCAGGCGACTCAGTGTTGTGCTACCATGTTGATATCCACTAAGTTGAAACCAGACCTACAGATCTCTAATCACGCACAGAGAATCAGACAGGCTTTTTCACTACGGGACTTACCCATAGATTATGGCCGGTTACCTGTGTATGAGATGCACGCCCAATATCATGAAGGTATTGAGCACTCGTGGTAGAGTGTGCGGGTCGGTGAGTAATTGCGTTCTTCTCCAAGTGCTTGAAGCCCCTGCTTACGAACATCAGCATATCTCTTATTCTGTAATACTGTCCTTTTCTGCTTTGACCTCTTAGAACCCTTGGTACCAAGTTAGTGCACGGTGAAGTATATATATAGACATGCTATGGTTGGCTATAGACCCATGATAGTGCCCACAATAGTACCCATAATAGGACCACACACACTTCTTTTCAGTATTACAGAGTAAGAGATACTTGCAAGCCGAATGAATTGGCTTCAGTGTGCAGCACGTGACAAGAGCTCCGGTTATGTGATGTATCAAGGTCCATAAGCAATGAGAATGGTATTTCCTGTTTCTCTTATATCGGGGCCCTCCCTTTCCAGCGCAAGATGGGTATCATATTCTGCTAAGAACCTCAAAACATAGCACAAAAATCCCAATCAAGTGATGGTTTTATTGAAACGCATCCAACGCAGCATGACTTTGACTAGTCCACATCTCATCATCGTGGTTAACACCTCCAAGGACCCGAGAACTCTCACCACCATGTTCGTTAGCGGAGATCCATTTCTCAAGTCGTGTTTGCTCCCCGCGCATAGAAAGTCGTGCTCCGCTGAGTGTATTCCCGGACGTCAGCCCATTTCGATCACAGAAATCCAAAAACATCTTCCAATGTGGATCTTGAAGTAGGACGTCTTGCTTTCCAATGACAATGAGGCCAAACTTTGCTCGCGTAAGTGCCACGTTCATTTTGTTTGGCATGCCAATGAGGCCCCATCCGGCCTTCATATCCCTCTCCACAAATCGCTGCTTTGATCTCGTGGTGCAAAGAATCACTACACCTCGCTCTAACCCTTGGAAAGCTTCTGTGGGACCGATATCAACGTCCCAATTTCCTGGGTGACTCTTGCGAACCGTCGTTCGGAGGCACGCAACTTGAGCCTTGAAAGGGCTCATTATGCAAACCTCTTTTGGCTTTACGAGCCCTGATTGAACTAGATTATTGGCATACCATGAGGCAATCTGAGCTTCGCCAGCATTGAACCATCCTCCTCCATCTTGTTCGAGATCATCTTCAGAATTGTTGCTGTGGAAAAGGACAGGCCAACGACTTCCCTTCCATACAGGCCACGTAGCTAGTCGATTTACGTCTGTTGCTTCGGGCTCTAGGGTATCCGCATAGAACAACGCCGATGGAACGGCGAGAATCGCTGGGTGCGATCTGTAATTGCGAATCAGATTTGTGAATGCAGGACGGAAGATGGGAAGCATGGTCTTGCTAAGCGGCCGTGGGGCCTTCCCAGACTTCCCTCGAGCGAGGGGATGTTCGGCATATATTGAGCGCGCAAACAGTCGTCCGAGCAAAGAGCTCTTCAATGGAGTTATGGTCGACGACGTGCGAGGACCGAGTTGGTACTCATCTCCAGCCATGATGAATAGAGGGGCAAAAGGGATCCATACAAATTCCCGTGGTGGTGCAACAACCGAGAGAGGCAGAAGAGTCTCAGGTTCGATGGCTTGAGCAGCTTCGTCGATGATGAGGGCCGTCCAGTGCAAGTCAACTTTCGGGAGTTTAGCACTTGGGTGTATAGCCTTTCGTAAACAGTACTCAGCAGCGTGTAGATCGGCATTGGTCATCCGTGAATAGAGCAGAAGTGAAGCATCTCGACAAGTAGTAACGACAATCTTGTAGTTCAAAAGTTTTTCAAATGGCGGAATGCTAAATTGTTGACTTGTATCTGAGACGAAACAGAAAGGCAGCACCGCATCAGGTACCTCAGCGAAACTTCGTGTTGGCCTATTCAACCTTATCATCTCAGATATGTCAAGGTGCGACGAGAGACGCTGAACAAGCATATCAGTGGCTGGGTCAGAAGGCGCACAAAGTAGGATGTGGGAAACATTGTCGTCATTGTTGATCAGCTGGAGAGCGATCTCAACCAGAGTTTTCGTTTTGCCTGTGCCCGGAGGCCCAGAAATGAGAAATGGTACTGTGCCATAATTTTGCATGCAGATACTCTCAACAGCCATTTGCTGCTCTCGGTTGAGCTGGTCGTCAAAGAATGGTCGATTGAACCTTCCAGGATTAAGCCTTGTCTGCAGTTTACAATCGGTGTTTATCGGAAAGAGCATCGATTTAAGCCAGTGACGTGGTGCGTCGGCCAAGCCGTCCATAGAGGCATTGTTTAGACTTAAGGCTTCCTGCACGATTGGTAAAACCTGCTGCATTGGTAGGTATCTATGCTCTGGCACAGGAAACTCAATATTGAATCTTGCGTTGGTAGGAGTGAGACCGGTCACAGCAACCACAAGTATCTCTTTCTTCCTTTGAACACTCAATACTCGACCATTATACACAAAGCCTGTCCATCCAGCAGACGGATTCGGCCACTGGCCAGCTTGCGATCCACATAACTTTCCCGTATGGTCATGACATAGCTGACGAAGTCTGATGATGTCGTCTTCCTCAACGTAAGGGCTGTTCTCACGCAAGCCAGGAACTATGATATGACAGATTGTTGACTGATTACTCGCGTCGCGGGCTGTGCCAGAGGTATTATGTTCGTATAGTGAATAGAATTCATTCTCCAACTTTTGGGCCTCGTACTCTGCATTTAGGTGGAATTGAAAGAAGTACTCATACCGGCAATGATCGATCTCTTCAACGGGACAGTACGGACCGGAGGGGAATTGAGGTTCTGGGATCCGTGGAAGAAAATCATATCCAACATGATGGCGAGCGTAAGCTGCGAAGTCGATCGTATGCCGAGAGAGGGTTTTTACCTCTCGTCCGGGGAGTAAATTTATATTTTTCAACGCCTGTGGTACAAAAGGACGAGCGTAGACATCGAATGAAGATTCAAGATCGGCTCGTACAGACTCGTCTTCGACTTGGCGGAAAAGAGGCGGTTCCTCTGGACTGTTTTGAGTCGGTTTGCCGGGAATGCTCCCATTGCCAATCTGAGAGCGAGAGGAAGACTCAACGGTCACTCCATTAGCAAGATCACCAGGTCTACCTGCTGTACTCAAAGAGTGAGTTGCGGGTGTCTGGATCGAGGGAGTTTTGGAAGATGGAGGTCCGTTTGTAGAAGACTTGGTATGTGGTTTGAGCGGAACAATAAGAGGCACCACGGGGAGAGGTCGTTTTAAGCCTGTATTTGGATCAACTATGTGAACCGCCTTGGACTTCGCTGCTCGACTTGCCCATGAAGGGAGAGGTGCGGAAGATCGAGGCGGCTCCATGCTGATAATTCTGCCGTGGTCGATCTATGATCTTCACAGGGTTGTTGTTAATATATATACTGAACTTACCGAAGTAAGTAAGCGTGGATGCCTATTACGCTAAAAATAGCATACTTCCTGCCTGAGGCGTTGTGCTCGCGAAATAAGGTACTTGCTCGTTGTCTATCTCCTCCAACGACAATAATTACTTTGGTAACTCTTGATGCCATATCCTCGACAGAACTCTTAACGTGTCTTGCACATACACATGGATTCACATCTGGGGACTTGTGACTCCCTCCGGCTCTTGATGGAAGGTATTTCCCACGTGATATGTCTCGGTACATTTCCAATATTGTCTTGCTCCCAGGATCAAGTAACGTTACAACAACGTCCGGCGCGAGTGCACTGATTCCTTGGACTGACTCTGTACCTGGATATAGTCTCTATCGTTATCCTCAGGGGTTGGATCTGAATTGACATGTGCAAAGCCGTTCGTTGACTCAAAATGGTTGCGAATCCCTCTATCGAGAGCTTCAACCCCACGGGTTCTCGGAGATGTAGGACACGAGACCTTACCACGTTCAAGTTCTACTACAAGGTGTGACACCCGTGCTCGATGGTTATGGATGAGATGAGAGACAAAATCCATCAGGAAGGTGAATTGAGTAAGTAGAGGCCCTGTCTTTGTCGCCCATGAATTATTCGGAAAGCCGCCGAGTGGTGGGAAGAATCGAATTTCCTTTGCCAGGTCATTGTTTTCTGAGAAATCAATCGCAGCCTATGCATGTTACTCCGTTCGATTTTGCAGAGTGGGCGCGGTTGGAATCGCGCGTTGCGCGTGTTACATTCTTCACCACGCGCCAGATATCGAATTCTTCCTTACATTCTCCTAAGTGGCAGCTATGATTCCAAACTCCAACCTTCAATGTCACACACCTTTATCATTGTTACTACAAGTTGATTCAATCGTTGCAATTCGAGTCACATTACGTCTTGCGTCCTTGGTGACATTCCCTTCCCAGCGCTCTTCCCGATAAGCAGATCTGGTATGTAGGCGCTTCAAAGCATCTATTTGAAACGATGCATCTCCCATCTCGTTCCGTCTTTGTATCAGTCACTTTGATATCTCAATATCTCTTCTAGGATCTGGTCACTTCTGTCATTTATTCATAAACTTCCTAGCCTACTCGCTTTGATTCCCGAGTTCGGTCACTTTCTATCTTCTGATCATAGACTTCCGTTCCATTCGAAATGGAATACATGCTTCGCATACCCCTACTGTTGAGCCTGCTCACTTCTATTCATGTTGTATCTGCAGGCTTCGACCCATCTTCTTCAAGCAATGTAGCTGTTTATTGGGGTTTGTCCAGTCCTTCCATTTTCTGAGCTTGATACTGACAACTGCCAAAGGTCAAAACTCGTACGGGCAAGGTACTGGATCTCTTGCTCAACAGCGACTGTCTTATTATTGTTCCAGTAAGTCATAATTTCCAGTCCCTTAAGCGTAAAGATACTAACGGACAATAGACACCCAATTCAATGTAATACCCACAACTCATAGACGAAGAGACAAACATGCTCATTCATATAGATAATCAACATCGCCTTCCTAATAACCATCTCAAACCCCTCCCTAAACCTCGCAAACGCTGGCGATCTCTGCACCCCCATCCCCGGCTCCTCCCTCTTCTACTGTCCTCAAGTAGAGTAAGTACTGTACACCCCCCTCCTCACAAGCCCCCCATCTAACACTCCACCAGAGCAGACATCAAAACCTGCCAAACAACCCACAACAAAACAATCCTCCTCTCCCTCGGCGGCGCAACCTACACCGAAGGCGGCTTCCCCAGCCCCTCCCTCGCCATCGCCTCTGCATCAAACATCTGGTCCATCTTCGGCCCCCCAACCTCGCCCAGCACCCCCCGCCCCTTCGGCACCGCCATCATCGACGGTTTCGACTTCGACTACGAATCCCCCGTCTCAAACATGATCCCCTTCGCCACGCACCTCCGCACCCTCATGGACGCCAGCGGGGACAAAACGTACTACCTAACCGCCGCGCCTCAATGTCCCTACCCCGACGCCGCGGTCGGGCCTATGCTTGACGGCGCGGTGTATTTCGATGCGATATTCATCCAGTTCTACAATAACTACTGCGGGCTACAATCGTTCACCCCTGGCACCTCTACACAGAACAACTTTAACCTCGCGACCTGGGATACATGGGCGAAAAGCGTGTCGTTGAACCCGGATGTGAAGATCTTGCTGGGTGTGCCGGGGTCGCCGACGGCGGCGGGGAGTGGGTATTTGAGTGGGAGTCGGCTGGGGGAGATTATTGCGTATTCGAAGACATTTGGCAGTTTTGGAGGCGTGATGGTTTGGGATGCTAGTCAGATTTATGGGAATTCTGGATTTCTGGATGGGATTAGCCAGTATTTGGGCACACCTGCGGCACCTGGGACGACGATGTCGACGGTGACTTTGAGGCCTACGAGTACTACGCGGATGAGTACGGCGCCTCCTATGACTACAACGAATGGTGGCTCGACGCCGATGCCTACGCTGGTGAATCAGTGGAATCAATGTGGGGGTATGGATTGGCATGGCGGGACGGTTTGTGTGGCTCCTTATACTTGCGTTGCGTATAGTGTCTGGTACTCGATGTGCGTGTGAAGGTATCGATACTCGCTTTCGCTGGTGGACTTGAGCTTCTGAATTGCGTTGTGTAGGCGTTATATTGGACTCTCGTATCGTATTTCCAACTGCTTTTAGGGGGTGTATATATTTCAAATCAGTAAATACGGTAGCTCGAATTCTGATCTAAATTGGATATTTGGAGAGGTTATCATATGAGAATCTGTGTCTTCTAATGAGGAAATGAGTGCCGGGTGACCATGAGAGGTATACTGTTGAAGGGTAAAGTGGATTCAAAGGTGTGGAGGAAGCGAGGATAGGTGGACAGTGTCAGCAGGTAGTCGCGACCAGCAACATTAAAGTCGTAGGAGATGAATCTGGAAAATGAGAATTGGATTTCTGGCTTGCAACTGATGGCAACACCGAGATCAAGATCATCACACAGCGCCTAGTGTGACAGAGTGCGGCTTCGATTTTGCTTTCGTGAGCACTGATACCAGCTCTATGGATGACTGTAGCAAACAAATATGTAAAAAGCAGAATAAGATACAGAACAGGCATGGGAAGTGAACATAGGGCGAAGTAGCGAGGAGGTGTAGCGACGGTTAAACATCGCAAGGAAAAGGCAAGAAGGTTATCACATCACATGCTCTCAAAGGACCGATTTAGACACGGCGAGGAAACAATCCATTGTATCTTTGGCATGGAAAATCCATCGTCGATCGCAATATGCTCACAAACCAATTCCACCAGCCAACCAACGACTCAAAAGGAAGAAACGAACGCCTCCTATCAAAACACCACGACAAGGACAAGCTCAACATGGTGCAAAACCCCGCAGCCCATCGTCCATTGCCGTTGACCAAACATCAGACACAAGTCCCCCATACCACATCAAAGATTTCGACCTTTAAAAAAAAATCTCCTGTGTAGTTTCCTTCGTGCGTGGCCGTCCTTTGCCTGCCCCGAGACAAACCAAACACCATCCGTTCCCATTGATTACATGAGCAGAGAGAAAAGTTTTCACAATGCTGCCAGGCCGACCTATATCAAATGCCGTGGACAGCAAGATTCCTCCCAATCTTCGCAAATGAGTCTAATCCCTTCTCCGACTTGAAGGACCAAAATCGGGCTCCGCGTGCGTTTTCTTTTCTTTTCGTGCCTTGATCGAAAATTCCGCTGCTATCAGCAAATGGTCACTCGGATAGTGGTGATTTGGGAACCCTGGTACAGTCTTCATGTATTCGGGATCAACACTGCCAAGAAGTGTTGTCAGCTCAAGCGTGTTTGTGGAGTACCAGATGTGATCGATGACATCTTTGAAATTAGGCACATAATTGGTGAATGTGAGTCGATCGGGCGTTTTCTCAATCGCAGAATAAGCAGAGCGAAGAGAGAATGGATGGTCGATGCCATTCTTCGTGAAGTTTCCATATTGATATTGGCTTAGTTCTCTGTGGGTAGACTTGACAGTTCCTTTGGAGAGAAGGTCATACACGCTGGAATCGCTTGTGGAATTGAAGTCACCAAGAATTATCAATGGTATTTGCGTGTTACTCGAATACTCCATCGATGGGGCAAAGTTGGCGAGATTGGTGAGTGGACTACCATCCTCATCCACCAATCCGGCTTTCTTATCTCGCTCGGTGCATGAAGCTCGCTTCGTCCATTTCTCGGCTAGAATTTCGACTTTCTCCATCACAATAGCCATTTGTATCAATTTGACATCCGAAAAGTGGGGATCCCAGTGGAGATGTGGATTGACCACGATAATTCTGGATCCTGTCAACCTGTTTTCTAGAAAGACGACAATCGCGATATTATCTCTTGGCATGACACGATTGAAGATGTCTTGTTGGTTCTTCATGTCGGGTCGATTGATAGCAACATTTGCCATATCAATTAGTTGTTTATCCAGAAGTATGAACTTGCTACCTTTGTAGAAAATCGCACAACCATCCACACGTTTGGCCTCTTTCTCCAACATGGTTTTCGATCTAGGTTTCGGCCAGTAGACACCCTTGTAATCGTGATACGCAAGCTTCGGACTGAGAAATTCGTAGTGCGTGTCGGTGTCAACTTCCTGCAAGCTGATGATATCGGCATCTATGCCCTGAATCTCCTTTAAGATATTCTCCCTTCGGTGTTCCCACTCCAACGCGATACTAGGCGTGTAGCCATAAAGCGCTTGCGTACAGGCTCGGTCGCAAAGAATGTTGAAAGTGGCGAGTTTGATTCGTTCATTACTCGCTGAGGGAATGCCGTCCTGAAGAGTTATCCATTTGCGTTCCTGAGGGGGTGAAGGTACTAGTATTATTTAGTAAATTAGCAAAAGCAGTAGTGCTCTGCAACGTACCCGGTGCAGTCTCTTTCAGATCCTGCATCAAAGCTTTTGTCCCTTTCTCACTGATGGCCTGCTTAAATTCTGGTTCCAGATGAGGGTTTCCCTCTATGCCGAGCATTTCCAATTGGTGGAGAGAGCCCAACTCGAATGGTATAGTCTCGATTCGATTGTTGAAGACCAGGAGCTTCTTCAGGTATACACACATGCCAAGTTCCTTGGGCAACTCAGTCAATTGATTAAAGGATGCGTCGAGATGAGTCAGATGTCGAAGCTGCCCGATTGACTCTGGTAGACGAGATATTTTGTTCGAGGCAACATAGAGCTCATTCAGGAAGACATATTGGAAGAGAGGAGCTGCGAGAACCTTTAACCCTTGGCCACTGATGTCCATATTGTGCCAGTCTTGTCGTTTGACCATTTCCTGTTGATACGGACGACTTCGGTCTTCGCTGCTCTCATCCTGCGCTACAGCAGCGTCTACACTTGCCGTCAATCCCCGATTCTCCCCAGCTCTTGCTCGTGCAAAGTGGTTGGGAGCCCCGTGGTCAACCATTGACTGGTTAGCAGTTTCAGATTCTTTGTGCAATCTCATTTGTTCCGCCCAGAACTCAGTTATAGCTTGTGCTTGGCCCCCACGTGTGGTAGAGGTGTGTCCATTCTGAAGGTTGCTCGGTGTGAAATTTGGCGTTGAATTGGACAACACAGTGGAGGGGTAGTTCGTATGGTGGCCAAGAACAGAGCCATTTGTTGCGTGTGTGGTATGGTCTTGAGGAATATTTGCATGATGCTGAGGGTGCTGCTGTTGGTGGGAGTTTTGGTGGTTGAAATTATATAACATTGGCATCTGACGTCCAGGTCCTCCGTTCACGCGGCCATGCTGCCCTTGTTGATGACTCTGGCCAAACATACCGTATGGGGCCTGACCGGGAGAGTGCGATTCGGGAGATCGAGAGGGAGATGGAGTGTCGGCTGCGAAGGCGGAGCGAAGGTTATTGGGGGGAGTGCTATTGCGTATTATGTGTTGGCGCGCGTGATGGTTTTGAGTATATGGTTGTGGGTAGAAGTGATTCCCAGCGCTCTGCTGCATATATCTGTACCCATCTGCCATCTAATTCCTCCACGATTAGATCAGGTAGCGGCGCGGACACGAGAGAACGAGGGTGTGCCGCGAAAGAGGAGTAAGGATTCGGTTCGATGGTGTAGAGGTAGGTGGAGGTGCACTGAGAAGCGGGGATCGGATCTTTCTTCGTTGGTACATAAGTCTGCTGTATGTAACCTCTGGGCATCTACAATGGTAGAGGGAGCTCGTGTCGCGCGAGCACCTGGGGAATCGCGCACTCGAGGTGCTATCGGATCCTGGAGGTGTCGTTGAGGATATCTTTTGACGTGGCCACAATTGACTCACGCAACGTCCCTCTCGTGGTCGTAATTGTTGCAGAGACCGAGTGGATGAAGAATACTTCTGAGGGGAGGATTTGTCGAGGTTTGAGACAGGATCTGCTGGAGGTTTTCACAGGTGAGCTTGAGGCGCAAGACTGGTACGGGCAAGCTCTGCTTCCAGAGCGGTCTGTAAGAGATCATACCTTGTTCGTTGACGCTGCAAATACGCGAGTGGGTTGTCGAGATCGATATCGGCCGAGCAGGATGTTTGTCGTGGTGCTGCTGTCTCGAGTGGTTTGGGGTGTAGCTGGTGTAGTTACTATGATCTCGTAGATAGAGAGGCGCTAGCGCGATGGCGTTCAGCTACACGTGACACAATCCTCAGGCCCCCACTATCAAGCAAGCGAGCCAAGATCTCGCTCTCCCTTCCCTTCTTGAGCTCAATCCGTACACATCACAACGTCCACAAGAATACCGACTTATATGCATCCACCACCATATGTACTCGTGTGCAAGTTCGACTGTCCTTGAGGCGAATGGTAATTCTCGTCGAATCTTTGCGAGTCACAAAATTCACGTTCAGAAACTACCTCGGGCAGCAATATTTCATGCGAAACCTTTATCAAAAGCCAAAAGGGCGTCGCGATTTGGTCGTTGAGGTTTGAGCATCTACGAGTGTGCGGTGCCTCCATCGAACACATCGATTTCTAATTATCGTCCTCAGTGGCCAGACGATAGAGCTAGCTAGGTAGGGTGAATGAAGTGTGGTTTCAAAGTCTGTACTCCGACTTGGGTATCATCACTTGACAAAGAGGTATCGATGATCGAGCTTAGCCAACTGCTGTGACACCCGGAGATGTGGAACTACCACCATGTTATCTTGGGACTGTATCGTTCCAAATACCATTCGACGAGCACCTGCAGCCATCCGTTGCTTGCGAGGCTTACGCTTTCGCACTGGTCGAGGATATAACTTGTTCAATGTGGTCTTTCCATGTCTAAAACATGGATATCGATGTCATGTCCCGTTGGTTGTTCCTGATCACAGAAAGTCTCAAACTGTTACTAGAGCCGATGTCGTGAAAGCTTTCTTCTCTGGCGTCAACGTAGGTTTTACCTTCCTTTCTTGGTTGACTCGAGACATATCGTCTCTATGTCCGAGTGGACAGGAGAGTGGGAAGCGGTTTCCAATTCCAACCCCTAAGACTGGGAATGCGGATGTCGTGGTTCTTGAGTACCAAGAGGAGTAGTTCTCCGTCACATCTGGGTCACACTCATATCTGGCTAAGTGGCTGTTCTTTATCACCAGCATCACATCAGAATTACAAACCTGCAACAGTCCCCAATGAAGCGCCGTTTGAGGTACTGCCATGGATTCATTCACTCGTTACCATCGGGAGAGAAAAAGAGATACAGTTGGCCCATGTAGAGCTACACTCCCACGGCTCTGTGGCAAGATATACTTTTGACGGAGCGCAGCGAGCAAACGTCTTCCTTCGCCCGTCTGCACCCCAAGTTCCTAGCATCAATCCGGAATTATGTACTCCGTAGGAGTCCGTCCTATAGCTTCCAAGCTCTCAACACCTCTGGCGACCTCTTTGCTCAGAAGTCGGACGAACCGCTCGGCTGACCATCACATGAACTATCTTTCTAATCCTTGGGGTTCCCTTTTCACACATATACACACTATTAGAACACCTCACGAAAACACACAAGGTACTTGAACTTAGGTTACTAACTAGACTTGTATTACTAGGCACAGGTGTTAGGCATGCTTACTTAGCACTTAGCTCCTTAGGAGCTAGGTGCTTAGTTAGTAGGCTTAAAGCTTAAGAGTAAGCTAAGAACTACCCTAACACCTAGAGACATCTATAAGGACCCTTTATAAGGTGT